>CAUYRT010027154.1:0-101428 GCA_963574885.1 Lepilemur ruficaudatus | reverse complement strand
TTGTGTCACCTCACTTTGAATAATGGGCTCAAGCTTAATCCAGGATAATACAAGAGGTGCTAACTCACTGTCATTTCTTAAAATTGAGTAATATTCCATTGTGAACATATACCAGATTTTAACAATCCACTCATGAATTGACGGATACTTGGGTTGTTTCCATGACCTAGAATAGTGAATTGTGCTGCCATCATATACGCCAAAAATAGTCAAGCCGAAACTCAAATCAAAAAGGCAATACCTTTCACTATAGCCTCCCAAAAAATTAAATATCTAGGAGTAAATTTAACAAAAGGTACGAAATACTTATACAAGGAGAATTACAAAACACTAAAAAAAGAAATTGTAGAAGATGTAAAAAGATGGAAAAATCTGCCTTGTTCATGGATTGGTAGAATCAATATTGTGAAAATGTCTATATTACCTAAAGTGATCTACAGAATAAATGCAATCCCCATCAAAGTACCACCTTCATTCTTTACAGAACTGGAAAAAGAACAATTTAATACAGAATGTAAATACTTTAAATAATACTTTCAGAAGTACAGTTGATCTTTATTATTCATAGATTCTATATTTGCAAATTTGCCTACTCATTAAAATTTACTTGTAACCCCCAAACCAAAATTCATGGTGTTTTCAAGGCCATTCATGGACTTGAATAGAATGGCCAAAATTTGAGTCCCCAGCTGAGGTTGAACAAGGTGACATTACGTCTTCTTGTTTCACTTCTCCTAATGCAAGAGAGTGTTCTTATTTGGGTCTATTTAGTGCCACATTTTCCACATGTGTGTGATTTTTGTAAGTAACGTGATTGCCCCCAAGCACAGAGCTGAAGTGCTATCTAGTGTTCCTAAGTGCAAGGAGGCTGTGATGTGCCTTACACAGGAAATACGTCTGTTGAATAAGCTGTGTTCAGGCATGAGTTATAGTGCTTCTGGCTGTGAGTTCGGTGTTAATGAATAAATGATATATATTCAATAAGTTGTCTGTAAAAAGAAACACACATAAAAGAAGTCTATGTATTGATCAGCTAATAAAAATGTTATGACCAGAGACTTGAAGAAAGCTAACCCTGGATTTCTCCTAGGAGAAATGGTTCAGTATTTGCTAATTTTGTGTTCATGGTGATTTTATAGAATATAATAAGCGCTAATAAGAAGAATCAATTATACTATGAAACTTTTTAGCAAAATACATTTTAGTAACTCCTCTTCTACAATTTAGTAGTTTAGTTTAGTTCTACAATTTAGTAACTCCTCCTCTTCTACAATTAGCTTTTCAGTAAAGACAATACTATCCATAACATTACTACTCCATTTTATTGCTGTCGAACCATTGAGTTTAGTTACCGTGAAGGATGAGAATAATTTTTTTTTCCATTTTGCTTAACCTCCTACATCAAATCGGTGAGATCCTTGGGACTGAAAATAAATAAATGCATATATGCATACATACATAACATCATTCACTTTTGTTTTTAAGTACAGTAACTATAGGTTAAAGCCACATGTTCATTTATTCCAGTTAAAATTAAAACTGGAGAAACCATAAATGGATGAAAAGCAATTGACCAAAAGGTTATTCATGGAAACGATTGCATAAAAGAGTGAAACTAGTAAACTAAGGCAGAAACTCTTGCAGAAAGTTGATGATAAAGAGAGGATTATGGCCATTTAATACCAAGGCTATGTTTAATTATAGATTTTGAATCTTTTAGACACTTTAGCTTGAGCCCCCAATTTACCTCAAGGTGAAGAATTGGCCTTTCCTCTTCTTAATGGCTAGTGTTAGCGATTCTTCAGCGAATGCAGGAAAATGCCTGGGTGCTCAGCAGTTGGAATTCACATGCGTTCCACAATCCTTGTCCTGCTACCCCAATGCTGATGGGAGCTGCATGCTTTCTAGATTTCATCTGCCTGGAGAAATTAAGAGCAGAGACGTTCTCCATTATCCCAGTTCTCCAACTTGAGAAAAACAGAGCATTATTGTTTAAAAGAGGGAGTTTTCTGATTGACTTACCAAGGAGAATATTCGTATTGTTTTAGAAGGTCTCAAAATGCATAAGAATCTCAAGATTTTTGAGATTTCAGACTCCACCAGCTGTTGTGGGTTTTGTTCTTGTTTCTGTTGTTTTCTTCTCTAAAATGTTCGTAAAAACTTCCTGTCCAGAAGGCACGTTTGTGTGGGCTCCAGCTTGTTTGGGTGGCTGTGGTAAGAGATGAATGTGGGCTTTAATGTATGCCTATGCACAAGAAGGCAGCCTTTGTTTAGCGTTTCCCTCTGTAAATGGAAACCTATTCCCTGTCCCACGGAAAAGGAGCTCCTCGTTAGCCACATAGTATCCTTTCTTCTGCAAGCAGATCCTCCCAACAGCTGACTCTGCCCTCCCTCCCACAGGACTTCCCCACCCCTGGCCCAGCACCCCCAGGACAAACCTCTCTATCTCCAGGGCAAGATAACGTGGGGACAGCAGGGGCTGTGCGTGAGTTGAACCAAGGTCAGTGTGCCGCTAAAAACTGCAGGTCATCACCACGGACTGCAGGGTAGAGTGGTGAGAAATGGAAATCTTTCAGTGTTTCTGTGAGGCCAGAAGAGGAAAAGGAGAAAGAAGGCAATTGTTAGCTAATTCTTAGTGGAGAATGGAGAGCAGATTGCTGAGTCCATTGGAAAGGAGAGAACACAAGAAAAAGGATAGTAAGAAAGGAAAGAACTAGAAGAGAAGTTAAAGCATGGGCTCCGGAATCTGAAAGCTAAGCCCTTCCCTGCTCCACTTAGACAAGTCCCTGGGCCTCTATTTGCCTCATAGAGTCACCACTGCTGAGTGGGAAATAGCAGCACCCATCTCCCGCGACGGCCGTGGGCGTGAGACAGACTATGGTATAGAGTATTCAACACAGTTGCCTCCTTTATCCTCCCTCCCTCCGTCCCTCCCTCCCTTCCTTCCTTCCTTCCTTTCTTCCTCTTTCTCTTTCTCTCTCTCTCTTTCTAACATGACAATAATCTTGAAAATAATGAAGTGCTGAGGCAAATGCAAGGTCAGCTCAGGGTCAATGTCAGATGACTAGAAACCCAAGGCGGGCAAAGCAAGTAGATGGCCTGTGGGCTCCCTAACAAAGCCTCAGGACCAGAAAACCTTTGTGAGAGGGACCCCTGAAACAGCTTTGTTATCTTTGAAAACTAGAGAGAGAAGGGAAAGCTTACAGAAGCCAAAAGTGATAGAATGATCTTTCAATAACCATACAGTGAAAGAAGATCTGCTGGAGACGAGCCATAAATTGGTGATTACAATAGATCACCAGAATCTGGAACAGGTAAGTTAAAATTCTGGTCTGGGAACACCTAAAGAGAAAGCAGCGGTAACTAAGACCCAGTGAGGGTCAAGAAGAATGAGTCGTCATAACATTGTTTCTTTCTTGATTCTACCTTTTCCTTGCTAATTATTTAAGCTGCTTGGTTTATCCCTGAACCATGAATTCACTAACTCTGATTTGAGTGAGTTAGTTATTAGACCTGAGATTTTTTTGGTTCACTCCTGGGCCTTGCAGGCACACTGTGCCCTCTTGGGCCCGTTGCCAGCCACTCGTCTCCTCTAGTGAGGCTGTGTGGCTACTTACAGACTCGGACTTCATGAAAATATTTTAATGAGTGATTATCTGGACACCAGTCAGCCAGAACAGGGTCTTCTGTAATACCTTTAGGGACTAGATGACATTGTTAAATAAAATATTTTGATAAGCGTCTTGTCCAACCTATATCTATTTTAAATCCCTGCCACATGCTCATCACCCTGCTCAGTATTAGAGATCCAAAGATGGGAAGATGCTGCTCCCACCCTGTGGTGAGTGCAACTTTGGCCAAAATACTAGGACAGTGGGAGAATCGACAGTGTATTGAATAACCATAGGTCATCTACTAATGAATTAGTGTCAGTGTGGACAGCGGTGTACAATCTTTAGTTTGCACTCTGTTTGGCATTTTTATCAATGACTTGAAGCAAAGACAGAAGACATTTCCTCCAATCTACAAGTCCCAAAAGTATGAGGGATGGCAAATACAATGGATGGCAGAGTCAGAACCCAAAGCCATTTCAGATGCACTACAGCAAATAGAATCCCCACACCCCACGCAACAAGTGGCAGCTTAATGAGAACGAGCAAGGGGTCCTTGTGCAAAAAGGAAGGCCTGGGACACACAGGATGGGGGGCTGTGGTTAGAGGCTAGAAGTTCCTTAGTGCAGACTCTGCATACAGTGTTCCCTCCCTGGGCGGTAACTGAGAGGAGCTCCCCCGTCTGAAGGTCAGGCCACGCTGGAGTGTGTGTTCAGGACAGCGCATTCTCGAGAGTATGTTAGTAACTGAAGGAGATTTAAAGGGGAAGTGACTACTACAGTGACGGGAAACAAAACTGACAAGTAGGAAATGAGCTTCAGAATGGTTAGCTTGACAGTGAGGTAAGAAGATGGACCACACACATTTTGCTCGACTGCTAGGCACAAAACTTAGACCAATGAGTGGCAATGCTAGGGAGCTAGATTCCAGCTACATATAAACGAAACAAAAACAGATAAACAAATGCAACTACAACATAGGCCTTGGGGAAAAACTCAGCTCTCTAAATGTGGAAATGATCTGTTGTCAGAGTTAATGAATTCATGATTCAGAGATTAAGACAAGCAGTTCAAATAATTAGCAGGGAACCGGTAGAGTCAATCAAAGCACTGGCTATAGCTTGGAGTCTTATTTCTTTGGAGCAAATATTTGCATAAAGTAGACCTGAGATGTTTTGGATTCCCTCCTTACAGAGACAGATGCCTGACCTGGACCCTGCAGGCACACTGCCTGCTCCTGCTTCCATTTCCAGCCGCCCATCTTTCCTGGTGAGGCCACGTGGTGATGTATCCACGATGCTTTTGTTGCGTCAGCGACATGCATGCCCTCAACCCAGACTGAAGAGACATTTGTGTCCTTCTCCTCACAAAATAAAATTTTAGAAAGATTAATTTGTGAGTTTATAGTAGATCACCCACATCAATAGAATTTTTTCAGTTCCTGGGAGTGTTTACTGACGTAATACAGGAGGACCGGATTATCCTCCTGATGCAGAAGACCACAGACTTGAGGTAGTCTAAACTATTCAGAACACTGATGGGGTCTTCACAGTCTGATTCAGGGTAAGTTGCTTTTCTGAGCTGGCCAAGTTCCTAGGAGGCTGATGAACCACGCAGGCTAGAAAGGTGGTGCACAACTCCTGGTCTTTCTTACATCTCTGGCCCTAGCAGGTGTTGCAAATGTGCAGATGAACTTACAGCCATTGATGAAGGACCAGTGTGATCTGGCTGTGTGCTCATGTGTGTGTTGTACACCTTCCTCCCACTGGTTCTATGGATTCCTTCTTGCCAGTTACCTTAGCCATCACCAGCATGGTGATCTGACCTGTGTGGCTTTCTGTTCTCCTTAGCTCATATTCTCTCAGCCAAATTTTCCCAAAATGGTTTTTTGTTTTTACTTGGAACCATAATGTATGTCACAGGGGATTTTTTTTTTTTTTGAGACAGAGTCTCTACTCTGTTGCCCAGGCTGTAGAGTGCTGTGGCGTCAGCCTAGTTCACAGCAACCTCAAACTCCTGGGCTCAAGCGATCCTTCTGCCTCAGCCTCCCGAGTAGCTGGAACTACAGGCATGTGCCACCATGCCTGGCTAATTTTTTCTATATATTTTTAGTTGCCCAATTAATTTCTTTATATTTTTGGCAGAGACGAGGTCTCACTCTTGCTCAGGCTGAGTTTCGAACTCCTGACGTTGAGCAATCCTCCCGCCTCAGCCTCCCAGAGTGCTAGGATTACAGGCATGAGCCCCCGTGCCCGGCCACAGGGGATTTTATAAAAATCAAAATTGTATTAACTTGTCTTTTTCTTTTTCTTAGCTATAAATAGAATCTCAATAATAAAGTTTCTTAGATGTTTACTAAGAGTTTGTCAGTGACACAGAAATTGCGCACAGTGTAATGTTAAAGGAAATAACCGTGATGTACAATTGCAAGTTGTGTGCAGACTGTTGGGGAGACTCAGGTGAAAGAACAAATTGTAGCACATAAATTATATGGCACAATACCAGATACATGGGGCTTAATGAATGTCTTATTATTTTATCATTTTCTAGCCATAAACATTGTTCCCTATTTGAAGTTGCCTTTGCTGCCGCCACTGTTTACTCTGACCAGAGAAATCTCATCTGCGTGGCTTGTGGTCATGATGGTGACAGTCCCTCATCCACATGGCGTTACACATTTCTCACCGGCCCCGAGAGATAGGAAAGACAGAGTCTCAGACTGAGATGAACTTCGCATATAGAGGAAAGTGGTGTAAATTCAAGGCCGGCAGTGGATGAATGCTTGCGTTTTGTCTTTCTCATAACATCTGACTTTAAGAGTAAGATCTGCCATGAGCAGTATCTCTTCCAATAGTAAGAAGAGTGATGCTACAGAAAAACGTGTTGACTTGGTAGAGGGAGGAGAAAGCTCATACTAGTACACGGATCATGTTTTATTCTCTTATGAAGCATTAATAAATATGAATTTAAGAGCCACAATATCTGTTAAAAATTAATCTACTCAATGGAATACTACTCAGCAATAACAGGGAATGAGCTATTGTTTTCCATTAAAGCATGAATGAATCTTAAAATAATTATGCGGAGAAAAAGAAGCCAGACAAAAGAGACTACACATTATATCATTCCATTTATATACAATTCTAAAACATGCAAAATGATCAGTAGTGACAGAAAGCTGAACAGTAGTTACCTGGGGAGTGGGGTAAGGGAGTACCAAGGGGCAGGGGACAGCTTTTGAGATTCATGGACCACACGTTACCTTAAGTGTGGTAGGAGTTTGTGGATGTGTACATATGCCAAATCTTACCAAGTTGTACACCTTAACTATGTGCCATTTATTATATGTTAATCATACTTCAATAAACCTGTAAATCTGTATTTTTCTTCTCATAGAATGGGTTGGGTTTGACATGTGCTAACAGTTTGAATATTTCTCCAAATATTCAGAACACGTTACCAAATTTGTTTCCTGGATAGATACTTACCCCAAACTCATGGAGTTGGGTTCATTAAATATGTATGACTTTCCATGTGTCAATCATACCTAAAATCTTTCCAAGATTTCTCCTCTCACTCCAATGTTTGATCAGAGTAAAATTTCTCATACTTATTCTTACGCCCTTTCATGCTTTATCAATCATTTAACCATTTTTTCTTCATTGTCTTCACATATGCTTAATTTAGGATTTAGTGATAAATTCTCAATTTTACTCAGTATTTTAGGTGATTTTCATAAGGGTGAAGTGGGATAAAATGATGGAAATTGTTTTCCAATTTTTCTCATGAAACCTATCTAATTTCCCTCTTTTGGGCTCCCCAAATGGAGTCTTAGTTATAGTGTATCTATTCTAAGTTCCTATATTATACATCATAGTCCTTACTTGTAAGAAAGAGATGGAAGAGAAAAAAAGACAATGTTGTCAACAACCTAATAAGCCAGAGGTTTAACATGTGGCCCCCAAATCAGCCCTCTTTCCTTCAAAGGTACTCACGAGTCGGAGAGATGCTCCCGGATATTGAGCAAATGCTGCTGGTATTGGTTTACTCTGATGGAAACATTGTCCTCTAGGATCATGACTGAAGCATTCTTAGGTGCTAGACAGCCCCAGCTCTGACTTCTAGACACCCCAGTGCTGGCTAATGCAGAGATCTGCCTCTGACAAAGACTCCAATGGCCACTGGCACCACCAAAAGTGCTACTGAGCAAGGAAACCTGCCCACCTCTTCCCCACTGCACAGGGCAAGCAGCACAGCCTTTGGCTGCCTCAGAGGTTGAAGATGGTTGGAATGATGAGCCCTGATTGTGATCTTTCTACTTTCCATAGGGAATGGAAATAAAGCCAGAACAGCACTAGAGGCAAATACACAATACTATTTTCAGCATCCCATTTATGGTGGCTTGAATTCCTTCTTGTTGGCTTATTTAGAGAAATGTCTGAATAATTAACTAATTTTTAGTTCTTAATTTACATTTCAACAAATGCAAGTTAAAGAAAGAAAAATCTGGTCTAAGTAAAATATCTTTTGCTATAAAAATTCCCCTTTAAAAAATACTGTCTACATCTCTCTTCATTTCACTTCTGGGAATCGATCTTAACTCTGTAATCAGAAACACATAAGAGGATTTATATCAAAGATGTAGCTGCTATAATTTCATCATCACAATAATATTTGTAATACAATTAAAGTCAGTGAAAATATTTACATTATTTACATTAATGAAAAATTGAAAGCATCCAATTGTTTATGAGTTACATAAACCTGTTATGGTCATTCCATCCCCTAAAATATACAGGCATTAAAAATAATGTTTACTAAGGATTTTTAATGATGTAGAGAAAATATACAGCAGAATGTTAAAAGCACACAATAAAAAATTGCACAATTAACGTACAGTTGTCACGAGAATTAAAGGTATAAATCAGGAAATAGAAGTGCAATATATACCACAGTGCCTGGCGGAGGGTGTTCAGTCAGTGCTGACTATTACCTCAAATACACATGTGACAATAAGAAAAAATTCAGAATATGGAACAAAGCCTTCAAAATAGAATTTCAGGTAATTTATTTCAGGCATTTTCTTTTTATATACTTATGCATCTCCTGAATTTTCTGCAGTGAGTGTATAGTGAATTATTAATTTTAAAAATTATTTATGGAAAGGAGGGAAACTGGCATCTGAATAGTCATGATTTTTTTTAATGGCAAAAAGTTAATTCAGGTATCCACAAGATGAGGTGGAAAAATAATCATGTGAAGAGGAGGAACATAAATAAAACTCCAAATTCACCTATTTTTAAAGAAGTGGTTGTTATTAGTTTTATGGGATGACACAGTTATTCTGATAACTTATGAGTTATCTAAATAAATTTGCTGACTAATAAATAGGAACTTAGTGGCAAGAGAGTTTTGACTTTCCAAAATTTATTTATTGAGAATGTGGTGGGGGAAGGGGGGAGAATGCATACATTCATGTCTTTTTGAACAAATCATGTATTTTGCCATGTTCCAGGAAATTTTTAAGACAGATTGATTTGTGATGGGCTGTCAACAGTTATACATAAGTGGAAAATTAGTGGCTTACTGGAAAAGAACGGTATCTTTCCACACCTCTTGGAAACCACCCTGTGTATCTTTAAAGTGTCCCATCTTTAACTCGTTAACTGAAAGTATTACAGCTTACTCGTATTTTGAGGTTACTGTAGACCTTTGGTGGGCTTGCTGACTTTCCTCATCCTTTTATGAAAGTGGCTTTTGTCCCTGAGATCCTCACTACTCAAAATGCTGAATAAGCTCTTGAAATTTGGAATAAATTATGAATTCCTAAAAGAATATTGTTTCAGCAGCCCATTTGTGGTGGCTTGATGCGTTCTTGTTTCCATTTGTCACAGAAGCCTTGCAGACAGCGGCACCTCATGCTCTTCTGAATGTAGACCTGCCTTCCCCTGGGCTTCTGAACCACCATGGAACATCTCACCCAGAATTGAGTGCACTCTTCAAGGATTACATTGTTAAGCATAAAACATCTGATTCTATGGGTCACTATCAATTCCCATAATTTGTAATGGAGTTGTCTTTCTGTATCTACATTCATTTCCTGGTGCTTAAAAAGAGCAATCAATTGATAATCCACCCATAGTAATTAAACAAACATAGTGAAATCATTTGTTACTCAAAACTTGTTACTCAAACCTACATTATTACAAAGGAGAAAGAGCCACTACCCTTCTACAGTTATTGCTACATGATTGCAAAAGAGCAAGTGGGTGAAAGTTGTACCTTTTTTTTCAGACACTACATTTGCCAGAGAACATAGATTTCACCATCCCTGTTGCTCACACTTATAACTCCATAATATGGACTGTTTTCATAGGCAAATGAATTTGCAAAATCAGACCTACCCTTCTGGACTATGCTGCCTTAGCTAAAAATATCAACAAAGTCAGCGAATAAACAATTCTCAAAGGAGCCCTCCAGCAAGTTTTGCTAGCACCATTGGATTCCTTTGGGAAGAATTATGCAGCCGTTGTTTATTCATCCCTCCGTTAACTAAATCAGTAAATATGTATTGAGCACCAACTATGAAGAAGGTACCACGTTGGGTGTGGAAGAAGACACACGATGTGTAAAATGCAGTCTATTGTCTTGGAGCCCATGATGTAGTCGAGGAGGTAAATTACATACGCAAATATCTAGAAAATATAGGAGAAGGGAAATGGCATCTAAGAGAAATCTATAGGAAACCAGAACCCCACCCTTTCCTTTATCCCCAGTGCTGAATGCAAGGCAGAGAAGACAGGCTTCACCTCCCACATAGATCTTAAGCTTGCCCATTCCCAATAGGCCTCCTGCCCTGGAGCAGGTAGCGCTGGGCTAACCTTGGTTAACCTCCTAGCTAGCCTTCCTGCACCTACTTTTGTCCACCCCCAAAAAGTTCTCCCTACTGCAATAAGCATGACATTTTAAACGTTCAGATCTAAGCATTGAAATACCTGCATAAAAGCCTTCACTAGCTCCCACTCCTTTCTAGAATAAAGACCAACGTTTCCACACGGCCTGCGATGCTGTGGATAATCCGGCCCCTGCCTGTTCTCTGGGCTTGCACAGAGGCTCCCTGTTCCTCCTTCACTCTGCTGAAGCCACGTCTTTGGCCTCTTGAAGTGCTGCATTCTCCCCTTTCAGGGTCTTCATAATGCTCTTCTCCCACCTGAAATACTTTCCTTCTATGATTTCATTGAACACCAATTTTCTTTTGATTGAAACTTGAAGTCTACTACTCTGGAAAAGCTCCTCTAAGTCACTGGATTGAATCATCATGTGTTGCTATATTTTTTGATTGGTAGCCCTTATTTTGGTAGACACAAATGTGTATAACAGGATACTTGAATTCCCAGTGGCTTCGAACTACAAAGCTGTACTTTCTTATTTAAGAAGAGCTGAATCTCTTCAGCTCTTCATGGGGCTCTGAGGGTGCCAGGGAACCATGGTCCTTCTAGAATCTCACTCTAATCACACTCAACTTTTGGCTCACAACGCATTGTTCAGGATGACCAATCTAGCTCCCGAAGTCAAAAATAAATAAAAATAAAAAATTCTGCTCCTTACTTTATGATTACATCCCATAAATTGTATATGACACTTCAGTTTATAAACTCTTAGGGAGGATGTATTCACATGCCACACTTAACTGCAAGAGTCTGAAAGACGTAGTCTATGATGGGTGGTCATTGTCTAGCTAATAAAGTGAGAATGAAGGCGGGTAAATTTACTACTAGGGGAACCTTTGCTGCCACAGCTCTTTTTCTAGATTGTTAGCTGCAAGAACCATGTCGGTTTGCTTGCAGTATGTTCCTAGAGCCTACATGGTGTGCTCATACTCCCAGCACATTGCAGATGATCTGAAGTATTTGTTGAGTGAAGGAGTGGATGAATGAATGAATGATTGAATGTTCTAGGGGTGTCCCTAGATAGAACTTATTCATTCATTCAGATTGGAGGGGGAGAGAAGTCATCAGAAAGGTGTCATTTTGAAGGTACAATTTGAACAGGATGAAAAGAATTGGCCTGTTTCCCTTCCAGAAGTATAATAAGATACAAATATTCCAGCCAGGAAAATGATGTGAGCAGGGCCCTGAAAGAGTGAAGCTCCAGAGAAGAATGGAGAACAGTAAGAAAGCCGTAGCAAGGTGGAGACATGTGAGAAAATGTTGGAAATGCAGACTGGGCCAAGACTGCAGAGCATTGCTTGGCAAGCTCACTGACACCTGGGTGAGGCACCGCTGGGCTCCATGACTGGGGGGTTTTTGTGACAGACACACAGCCCACTGGGCATCTCGTCCCATCAGTCCTGGAATGCAGGCATAAAGTCACCTTAGGATGTATGGATCTCAGTCAGATCAGAATAGCCCACATTAAACCCCTAGCACACAGCACCTCCTAAACCTTGCATGTGTGCGTCTTGCCTCCTGCCTCATTAAGGAAATAGGAGGAAATGGAGGGGAACGGCCTCATCTTACCACTGCCAGCAGCACCAGCGGTTAGGCTGGTGGAGTTTGCCCGTATCTCTGCTTTCCCTTAGGTTTCAAAGGATTTCGCGTCCCTTTTCCTGTCAAAGGCCAACCATTCATATCTGCTCTACCTTCATCACCTCCCCTTCTCATAAGTCATCACCTCTCTCTTCTACATCATCAATTTCTCTATCTCTACCAAGTCATTTCTATCAGCAGGCAACCATGTTCTGGGCTATCTTTTATTTTTTTAAAAAAGTTCTTTTGCTCTCCTGTTTCCATACAATCAAAGCCCCATTTCTTTGCTCCTCTGGACAAGAAAACTTCCTGAACGAACCTGGAGCTACTGTCTCTACTCTGTCCCCTCCTGCTCAGTCCCTCACTCTCCCGTCAGGGCTGCAGTCCTCCTCACTTCCTAAAAGTTGTCCTTTTCTATAAACCACTTAAAAAGTGGTTGCCAGGCCTGGCGTTCTCACCCCCTGTCGTCTCGCCAGGCCTCCAAGTGGTGCACAGGAATGCACTCTGCCTCTGCAAGCAGGTTTCTCTCAACTTCCTCGACACCCACTCTCATGTTTTCTTCAAATCACGTTTTCTTTTGCCAAACCTTAAATGTTGATTCTGGATAAAAATTCTCCAACTGTATGTTCTAGATTATCTTATTTTTCTTGTCCAATGAGTTTAAACACAATCTATACGTCAATGACTCTTCATAGGCTTCTGGACCAAACATCCAACTCTCCCTTTAACATCTCCACTTGCAAGTCTGATGGGCTTTGAGACCTTACATGACAACATGAAACTTTTCTTTTTCTCCTCAACATTTTCTGCCCTGTTCGATGACCCTGCTGTCTACCCAGATGCAACAGCCAGTTCTTGGGATACATCCTTGATTCGTTGTCTCTTCTCACCTCCTCTATCCTATTTTTCAGCAAGTCATGATGATTCTACATCCAAAATACAGCTAAATAATTTCCCTTCTTCATATGTCCACCCAGCTGAAGGCTTTAATCATTTTACTCTCAGAGAATGTAGGAGGCATTGCCTGGGCTCTTTGCTTCTTTACTTGCCTTTTTTGCTGTTTTCTGTGCATGGAAGCTAGATTATTTTTAATGTGCTTCATGGCGCGTCAATACCATGTGAGGCATACCCCACCTGCGGGCACATCCAAACCCTGCCAAGCCTACCCCCTGTAATGACCTGGGCCCTGTCTGTCACTCTGACCTTATCATTGTTTCCTTTGTCTGCAGTGTGCTTCTCATGCATTGTTCCTGGCTGGGATGCACTTACCATTTGGTTCTTTTGAGGGGACTTTCCTAGTTTCCCACTCAAAGTTTATCATATCACTCTTTCTTTTAAACAAGACTCAACATTATCTTATTTTTGTTTAATTATTTTATTATTTAATTTTTCCCTTTGTGACTCTACTTCTATCCCCTGGAATAAGCACTATGCCAGCAGGGAGTTTATCTGACATTTTTGCTGATAGAGCCTTACGCTTAGAACTGCAATTGGTACATACTGTGTGCAAACACAATCAGTGTGTATTGGGGAAATGAAGAAAATATGGAATACAGCAAATCCTATACTTCTGCTAAGTATAGGATTCTACACAGATTATGAGTAAATGGCAATGACCAGAAAGGTTTAAAGGGCTTTTAAGTACCTTTCTCACCCTATCTGTCATTTAGATTCATCCTGTTATACTGTATTTATTGCTAAATTCAGGGCCGGGTCCTGCAATGGACTGAATGTTTATGTCCGCCCAAAATTCCCGTGTTGAAATCTCAACCCCCAGGTGATGAGATATGGAGGTGGGGCCTTTGGGAGGTCATTAGGTCTTGAGGGAGGAGGCCTTGTGAATGGGATTATTGTCCTCATAAGAGAGACCCCAGAGAGCTCCCTGCTCCTTCCACCATGTGAGGGCACAGTGAGAAGGTGCCATCTATGAACCAGGAAGTGACCTTCACCAGACACTGAATCTGCAGGTGACTTGATCTTGAGCTATGAGAAATGTCTGTTGTTTATAGACGCCCTAGTTTATGGTATTTTGTTATAGCTGGCACAATGAACTTAGATAGACATTTTATGATTTCAAACATGACAGGAGAAAGTTGATCTAAATTAAGTGGTCTATCAAATCAGTCTTTTCCCAAAATAAAGTTTCTCAGAAGATGGATATAAAATCTTAGAGAAGGAATTACTTTATGGGTAAATAGATCAATATTAATATAATTTTCATTTTGATGCAGTCACTTTTCAGGGTGAAATGACATACTACTGATAATGACAATAGGACCACAGGTAGAAAGTCAGTGCTGTCCTGGGCACCAGGCAGGTTCTGGAAGGGAAATTGGAAACAAGAGGAACAGAGTAAAGAAAGACACAGGCTATGGTTGAAACATTCTGAAACAATGTTGCAAGGAAACATTGTAGATAAACATATTAGTATATAGTAAACAGGCTTAAACCCATTGAAAAAGATGATGTGAAAACATAATCAAAACCAAGAAAAGGGCTAGCGCCCAGGACAGTAAACCTCCTTGCAAATAGGCCACTGCTAGACTCACAGGGCAGGAAAACAAACAAACAATTGCACCTGTCCTCATTGTAGAAAGGATAACAGGTTCTGAGTAATTTATTAAAATAACTCTGTCTCTGAATGAAAGACTCACACATGTATACAAACAACAAGGTGGGAGACATCTCAGCCGCGTGGGGCACCATTCTCTCCAGACAGTAATCTTCAGTTCATCTTGAGAAAATAGTAACCAGCACTTTGTTTACTGATTATTCACTTAAGTGAACGCAGGCATATAACAACAGGCAGCTCACAAAGATGAGGATTGTGGTGAGATGGGAGGGGAAGTCACGTTGACAAGGCATCGATGATTAAGGATAGGAAATTGCAAAGCGGCTGTATGGAGGTCATATTACATCTTGCATACAGTTAAGGGGGGGTGGATGAGTTATAATTCCATCCTGCTGCCCTCAGCTCTATTGATTTTTCCACTCCTTATACATGAAAACGGAAGAGAGGCAAAGGGATGCATCCAACAGATTGTTTTAAAATCCTGATGGTCTGAGCGAAATCTGTACCTGCTGGTTCTACTTGATGTGCAGGCATGCACGTGGCCCTCTCACGGCCATAGCAGACATTCTTTGTGCCTTGGGGACTCCTCAGAAATGAGTTTGGGGAGGAAGAAAGGGAAGTGTGCAACAGTGTATTTCGGTGCAGGGAGTGGTGGGCAGCACAGTGGCGGGATGAGTCCCGCAAGCTCTTTTACATCTTTGTTTCGATCCCCCGGGTCATGTGAGCACATGATAGCGCCCCTTCTCACGTTTTCTTTAAGAAAATGGCAATTTTCTCCAACAAGTAACATGACATTTAATTTCACCCAGTATCCATGTCTGGACTTTGAAGGTCAAAGAATTGACGTCATATTTTATTTTATTAATGGTCAAAGAAGAATACAGGAAATGTGGGAGGGGTATTATTAAGCTTGTTTTGTGATGTACAGTGTGATTTAGGAAGTCTTACGGAAAAATATGAGACATAAGGTCTTTAATGTAAAGCAGAGATAGTCTTCTTTAGTAGAGTTGCCCTAACAATCATATTATTAAATATATCCCCTGGCCAGTCAAAAATTTTGGGGGCACTATTTTTATTTCCCAGATTTAATCCTGAACTGAATTTCTTGAAGATATTCCTCTGAAATGACTAAAAGTTGATAATATTCTGTCACTTTATGTCTCTAAACATATTTCTATTATTTCCATCCTTATTAGATTATTTCCTAACTGCTTTCAAATTAGTGGACGTAAAATTCTAAGAAGACAAATAGGTAGGCATGTCAGAGCTAAACCTGATATTTACAGGGTAAGATACACTCTCCGTGGTGTTTTCTCTATTGCTTCGTAATTCTCTTCCCAGAGTAGAAACGTGCTCTGGGAAGCTCTGCCCTGTCTGGCCCAGCCCAACTATTATATAAATTGCTGCATCTTTCCCTTGCCAGCTGCTGCTTTCTCCTGGGCCTCTGAGCGTTAAACAGCGAGGAGGCAGGAAATGGCATAGCCTAGTCTCAGTAGCCCTGCAGGGTTATATGCTAAATACAAAGGAAGCCATCATCCACTGAAAACTAGCAAAAAACAGCACTTTAAGAAACGGTTCTGCCACCCACTACCAAACAAGTCCCCTAGGAGCTCCGTGCCTCTGTTTCTGCGTTTGTAATGAGAAGGGTTGCACCAATCTCCACGATGTCGTGAAAAACTAAACCCCATTATTATTTAGTGCCTTCTGGAAATTGCCTAGGAAACATTTTTCCTTATAAAAGATTCACAAATGGAACTGGAATGAATCTTTCTCAATCTTTATATACTGTGACAAGATCAAACTTAAGATCGTGGCAGAGAGACACCGAACACACAGTTGTATTGTTCAGACGGGTAGAAAATCATACTCTGCAACCTGATCCCACACCCACCGTGCTGGCCCTTCTCTGCATAGGTTCCAAATTCTTAAAGCCAGAGAACTCAGAATTAGGTGTAATAAGTTACGAAAAGTCTTACTGGTATTAACAATGTAAGACAAACCTTGACCAGGATAATAAAATTAGAAGTGTTCTGTGCTTATTTTTTAAATGCAACTTTGCTGCCTTAAAAACACTTTATTTTCCAATATCCATATCATTTTCCTTCCACGGTAACATCAGATAATGACCTTCTATTTCGAATTTATTTTCTTTGCTTTTCTTCTCTAAATGAACTATCCTTAGAAACATTAATTATCTTTAAAAGTATAATTTCAGTAGCAGCAAATAAATTCACTATAATTAAAAAATTCAAGTATTGGTTATTTCTCTATTTTTACTAATACAACTAATACTATCATAAACACTCTTGAATAATTCTTTGCTTCAGGATTATATCTTATGATAAATTGCCACTAATTTTTTTTTGTAAGTTCGGATATTAATCAGATTGTAGGTTCTTCAGGCTAGGAACCATATCATAACAGCTTTTTATGTTATCAAATCAGTGATAAACTGTAGTTTATAATGGATGTCTCTCAGAAAAGTACTTCTCAATAACTTGGGCATTAAGAAATTAAAAGATTCATTTTAGAAAGTCTGGCTATGAAGTAAGTGCATATTAAAGCAGAGATAGCAAATCAAATTAAAGAAACAGACCAGTCTCACATGTCTGCAAAACTCAGCTTCAGCGTAGTGGAAGATACTAGCCTAACTGAAGAAAAACATTGTCAGCAGGCTGATGGGGAGGCTGGGCTGTGAACACCTGGGCACAAGCACAGTAACTGGCGCAAAGGTGGACATTGCTCACCCAGTGCTTGTGGAGTCAGAGCGTGGTCCACATGCTTGAAAGTATCCTTTGCCTATGAGCAAAACCCTCTCTACAGTCATATGCAGGGATAAGAAGCCACAGCCAGGGGCCCCAAAATATTAGTACTAGATTCTTCCAACCTCTCTTGGTCTCTGAGTCTTCTTCTGACTGTGACTTGGTTTCCCACGTAGGCACTTCCCATGTCGGGAGAGAAAACGTGGTTGTTCTTTCAGGCTCCTGGACTTTGTAGAGTTATTTCTCATTGAAATTAAGATACAACATCATTCAATTAGCAAAAATTAGTGTGTGGCAGCTTTTGCCAGGTCTCATGCCAGGTCTCGGGGATAAAAGGATAAGAAGTTACACCCCAGGGAGCTTACGGTCTGAGGAGACCCAGTAAGGTCCACACAGTGAGTTAACATCTGTGATGTGGCTATGTCCAGGGGGCCTCAGCATGCACAGGCGAGGCCTCTAGCCAGACCTCAGGGCAGGAGAGCACCAGAAGATGTTTCTATGGAGAGGTGGCAATCCAGATGGAAGCGTGTGCAGAGGCGAACAAATGAGAATTAGCAGCAGGGGTTGACGAGTGAGGCAAAGGTAGCTTCCAGGTTAGAAAAAGAAAAAGAGTGAAAGTCATACTGCGATCACTCTGCTGCAAACTACTTTGAGTGGCTGGGGCACAAGGTGTGAGGTTATCGACCTGTGAAATTCATATGGAGCTCTCATCAGCCATGCTCAGGGCTGACTCTAAGGAGCAAGAAAGTGACAGGATCGTTTCCTCCTGTAAAAGTCCATATCATCTACAATGTGCTGCTCTGCCCTGTGCTACTGTAAACCCTTTACATACATCTGGCTACAAGGTGGGGTTTATTGCACTCATTTTACCGATGGGAAGCTGAGTCCCTGCCTCCTGGGTCGCGCGCCCGGAGTCACACATCGGGGGGCTGCAGAGCTGGTGCACTGGCCTTGGTCTCCTGCGCCTGCATGCTCTCTTGCACACTCTTGCACTCCTGCTACTCTACAAGCAAATGACTAGACCCGGACACAGTATGTGACCTGCATGCAATAAATGCTGCTTCTCGCTGTGGGTGATGCAGCAGGCTTTCCTAACTCAGGTCAACAATGAAAATGTTCGGTAATACTGGGTTCAGGGCCACCCATTGCCAAATACTGTTGTTAAGATCCTGTTAGATCCAAATTGATCTGTTTTTAATGGTTCAGGTTTAGCTCTGGGCTTTAGCAGATGTATAGCTTAGGTGGTGCTGAGATGAAGGACATCTGGCCAAGGCCATGGGCTAAATGCAGCAGTGGCCATGTGGGGAAAACAGAGGCTTTTGAAGTGTGTTGAAGAATATGTAACAGCAAGAGAGGGTGCTCTGGACACACTGTTAAGTAAAAAGAAAGTGGGCTATAAAAGTTGATATGCAGCACACTGCACAATTATGTTACACACACACACACACAAGTAATGCATGAATAGAGAGAAAAACCCTGGAAAGGATTATATAAAAATACGAACAGAGTATACACACACAGTAACAGATTTATACACGATTTTAACTTTCTTCTCTATATTTTCCACATTTTTAATAATAAACTTACATTGTTTTGTATACCCAGGAATATTTTTCTTTAATAAATCATCACTATAATTTTTTTTTAAAAAAACCTTTTTATTGAAGTATACATTAATGAAAGTACACAGTCAAAATTACACAGCTTGACAAGGTTCCGGAGTAGACACACTGATATAACCAGTGCCCAGATCTAGAAAGAGAACACTGCCAGCAATTGCAGGGGCCTCCCACGTACTCCTTCCAATTATTGCTGCTCCTCAAAGATAGTATTTGACACCATAGAACTGTTTGCCGGGTTTCGAAGTTTATATAGATGGAGCACAGTACAGTATGCCCCCTTTTGTATCTGGCTTACTTAGGTCGACACCATGCTCGTGAGAATGCATCCGTGTTCTTGCACACAGCAACGATTTTTCTTCCTCTTTGCTGCATCCTACTCCACTGTATAAGTATGCCACATGTGGGTCATTACCACTTTACGGCTATTAGGAACAGTGCTGCTATGAGCATTCGTGTGTGTGTGTGTGTGTGTGTGTGCATTTGTGTTGGGCCTGCATCTAAGGGTGGAGCAGCTGTGCCTTGGTTAATGCATATGCTCCACTTTGGTAGGAGTTTCAAAGAGTTTTCCAAAGTGATTATGCTATTAATATTCTATGCCCTTGCTAACCATGTATGTGAGTTCTGGTTGCTAGATATCCTCACCAACTCCTGTCTTCATACTGGTCTTTCTGTTGAGTGTTTAATGGTACTGCACCGTGGCTTTAATCTGCGTTTTCCTCGTGACAAATGAAGTTATACCCCTTTTCATAGGTTTAATGGCCATTTGGATATTATCTTTTGTAATGTGTCCCTTACAGTTTTTTTTTTTTTTTAAACCAGTCTTCCATTGAATTATTTGTCTGCATCTTACTGATTTGCAGGACTTGTTTACGTCTTCCGGATAAAAGACTTTTATGTAATGTATGTACTTGCAAATATCTTTCTCTGTTCTCTGGCTTGCCTTTCACTCTCTTACTGGTTTGTTTTGATGAACTGAATTTATTAATTTTAATGCAGTCCAATTTATCATTTTTTAATGATTAGTGTTTTGGGAATTCTATTTAAGAAATCTTTTCATATTTAACGTCATAAACATATTCTGCTATGTTTTACCCAGAAATGTGTATTGTTTTACCTTTTACATTTAAGTATAATATCCATAAGGAATTGATATTTATATGTAATGTGATGTAGGGGTCAAGATGTATTTGTTTACTTTTTAAGATCTCCAAATTGATTATCTAAAAATAATTTTAAAATTCTATTCAACATTTCCTTTCCCAAAAGGCAATGATCCTTTCTGATAAGACAACAGTCTATAATATTAAGCCAAATAAGAGCTCCCAATTAGGGAAGAGGGAAGCAGAAACTATCAGATATTGAACAGCAATCATATATACTTCCACATCATCGTGTTAAATATATGTGTGTATGTGTCACGTATATATTTGACATACGTATATATGTGTCTCATAATAAATACATAAATATGTATATATATGACTATGTATCTCAACTCTATGGGCTGCTAAGTCTTTTTATTCCCATTTTATAGATGAGCATAATAGAAGAAATGAAGCAACGTGCCAATGGTTATACAGTTAAAAATGGAAGTAGAAAAGGCTGGATTCCAATTCATATCTCATCTGCCTCCAACAGCTATGCCTTTTCACTATTCCATATGCACATAGCAAGGGCAACAGGTGATGAGCACCCACTAGGATTTATCTTAGAACCCACTTTCTCTAAGACAACCAGATGCAGTCTCCTCGGCTGGGCACCATCAACTTTGTGCTTCTGGCTCTCCAGATCAATAGGTGGGTAACTGATTGGATTGACTACATCCAATCTGATTTATTTTCTAAAATGGCTACAACTAACTGGATTGCTGTGGTCTAGTTATTTCTGATATAAAGACAATCCCCAGGACTGAATTATCAAGACTGAAAATGCCTCTCTGATAAATAAATTAATGCTACATTTTTCACCAACATCATTTGCATTTGAATGAACTTTTCAGATCTCTCTCAGAAAGAAAAGAAGTTCGCATCTATAACTCTGGGACCCCTTTTGCAACATACTGTGAAGGATAATTTCTCTGAAAGTGACCCTGATGAAAAAGTATCACTTGCCTCATTGTAAAAATGAGAGCTTTATCTCGTGTTTTCCTAAGCCAAGCCATCTTTCCACAAATGCTTTAAGAAGCAATTGCTACTTTATGGTCTAACTCCTTTAAGAGAGAGCAGGCTCAGGTATTCAGCCTCGACATGACGTGGGCTGGTTACAGACAGGCATGCGCATTACACAGCGCCAGGATTTCTTTGAACCACACTGTAAACCGGGCTGATGCCGCACGTCAGAGATCAAACAGTTCTTCAGCACGTCACACCTACCTGCTGGAATGCATATTCTCTTTCCATCATGTTAATATTCTAAACAAACAAATGGATTATATCAACTAATCAATACATTCTGAAACCCATGACCATCAAAGTTATGTAAAGGTAGTTTGTACATCTTCCATGTTCAGCTAAAAATTAATAAAAATCCATTATCTAACATTTCAATTGCTACATACTAGAGAAACAGTTAGAAATAAATCTCTCTAGAGGAAAAAAATGTAAACTGTCTTACACAATTACTAATATTGATATTTATTCTTATAATAGTACACCTGGTGGGCAATTATTGGTAATCAAATCTATAGTATTAATGGATCAGCTTCAAAGGAAAAGAAATAATTATTAGATTGAGACCTTGTATATTCATTGGTGACCATTTTTGTGAATATTAAGATTTTAAAAGATATTCAATGTTCTGGTTAATGTTTCTAAACTTTGACTTAATTTCAAAATCACATGTAATTAAGTAAAGAAAAATTAAAGATGATAACAATCTAAAACTCTGCCAGATTTGACAAAAAGTAGGATGACATAAACAAAGATGCTTAACTGTCTGAAGAATAACGCCCATCGAAACATGGGTAGTGACACTGAGACTCTAGAAAGAGACGTTGAGCCCTAATGGAATAGTATTTGTTGGGAATAAGAAATTCTCCTGCTGTGAATGGCTATTTGCATTTTTTTAAATCATTTATCATCTTAGCCTTGAGCCTCTTTAAATATTGCCCCACTGCTTGGAAAACAAGCCATTAGAAAACATATGCTATATCCTTGATATCACAATCATGGATCATTTTTGGCAACTCAGTGGTTGCAAAACCTGTCTACATACAGTCATAAACATTTATTGAGAAAGCCCTATCTATTCATTCACTCTACAAGTATATTATTGAGCACCTACTGTGTGCCAGGCAGCATGCAGAACACTGGGAATCGCACAGTGAGTACAAAACATGCCTGCCCGAAGACCCCACGATGTAGAGCAGAAAACAATGGCAGAAGGAAAGAGCATTCACTCTGCATGGGTCCCTAACTCAGTTTGGGGTGCATGAGAAGTCTTTTGGGAGTAGGTGACAATATATCTGAGTTTTGAATTAAGAGGTGGGAGCTTTTGTGGATGGATATTAAAAGCAGATTATTCTGGGAGGCACGGGCTACTTGTTCAACATGGAAAGGCTTGAAAAAAGTGCAACTCACTAAAGAAATAATAAGTATTTTTTTCAGCCTGACAAGACGTATAGCATTAAAAGATCATGAAAGGTTGCAGATCATGAAATTTTGCTGGCCAGGTGATAACTTTCAAATTTATCTGAGGACCACACGGAGCCACTGAAAGTTGTAAAGCAAAGGAATAACGTGATTGGATTTGGTTTTTCGAAAAGTCACTCTGGCCGCCATGAGAGGGGTAAATTTGTAGGCAACGAGGGTGGGAGTGAAGTCCAAGAAAACAAGTCAAGAAGTTCTGAACAATGGTGAGGCGGGAAATCGAGGCACAGACATTAGCAGGTTGGACCTGGCAGAGGCAACAACGGATTACACAGGGCAGAGGGAGGCAACAGGAGGAAAGCCTGAGGTCTCTTGTTCAAGTCTCCAGGGAGCTGGAAACCTCCCAGTGTGTGAACACTGGGTGTGTAGGACAGAAAGCAGGTTTGGGGACAGCAGAGGAATTCCGAAGCTGGGTTTGAGGGGCTAGTGTGAACGCTGTAGGTGACTCCGCAAAGGGGCTGGCGTGCAGGAGGCTGAGCTAACAGTTCAGCTGCCGGGCTCGGTGGTTGTGGGCGTGTGACTAGAGTCATATGCGATGGCCTGTGCGAGGGAGAGGGCATGGAGTAAGGGGCCTGAAAAATGGACTCCGGGGACTGCAAAGACTCGGGCTGCAGAGAATGTAGCGTCTAAGAGGGAATTTCAGAAGCAGCCATCGAGGGCAGTGGAGTAGCTCAGGCCCAGAAACCAAAGGGACCAGGGAGGATTCTCTCCAGTCAATCAATGTGTAGCCTCTCCTTGCTTATTTAGAAGTATTTTTATTACTTAAAACTAACAGTTTATTTGTTAACATTTGGAAAATAGAAAACCTCATTGTAAGAAAATATAATTTTCCCACAATCCTATGCCTCCAAAATAACCACTTTTCACACTTTTTCACAGCTTTCAATTATAGGCCTTTACTTAATCTAGAGCTACCTCAAAAAAATACTGAAAGATCTAAGTTAAGAAATAATTTTTTATAGTCTTTTCTTTTGCTGTTGACTTTTTATGTTTTTATTTATAATGATACATACTTTCAGTTTTTTAAAAACATGCATTTATGATTTTGATGTTGAATATATACAAGTAACAAACATTTCCACAAGACTACATGGTAAATGAACTATTTCCTTTCTGTAGGTAATTATTTTTCTGGTGGATATTTTTCTATTAATTTTTTTAAAAACTTCTTCTTAAATACATAAACATCAAAAAATACCCTTTAAAATTTTTGTAGACTGAAACCCAAAGGAAGTCATCCGTCAGCTTTTTCTGACTCATAAGGTTTAAACCCTTCAAACCAGTATTCAGAGCACCAATTTCAGTACAGTAGTTTCTTCTTGCGATTAGTGCAAAGTACCTGTTATTTGGGGTCTTTCATTGTTTTCATCATTTTTGTTTGTTTTTGCATTTTCCCCACTCTAGTGACTCTAGGCATTTTTAAGGACAATTTTAGATTACATATCAGGCATAAAATTAAGTCCTGGCCCATATGTCTTGAGTCTATAAAAATAGCCTGAAATAGACTCTCGGCTGTCTGTGGCCATCTGCAGCTTGGGGGGCCTTTAGTATGTTTGGCTGAGTGCACGAAAGCCCTGGGCTTTTCCTTGGCTGGCCTCAGGGAGGACAGGTGGACAGGACCAGGACTAGAGACAAAGGTAGACCCAACTCGACTTTCTAACTTTTGACCGGTTTCTCCACGTTTTGTGTTGCACAACCCTTGCTTGCCTGGAGGTGACATTCACATACTCCAAGAGAGCCGGCAGGGAGAAGACGACCTGTCCACAGAAAGCTGACTCCATCTCCGTTCTGTGGACGCAGAGCCGAGCAGCAGAATGGCACGTGCCCAGCTCCGTGGCTGCTCACGCCTTCTCAGCCAACGGCACCTCTCGTTTAAGGGAAGACAAGTTCTGAACAACCTCCTACGCGGTATCTTTCAGAAAACTCAGCTACCCCTTAAGTTCTTAAATTGTGCCTTGAAATAACAGGGGCAGAAATAGCTCTTAATACAATACTACATTCTCAATTTTAAAATTCTGTAATGTTTTGAGTGAAGGAGTGAGTATCTTCAGGACTCTGGCTAAATTCCATAGCCGTGTCTCCGTGTTTCTCAAATCTGTGTCATCTCTAGACAAAGGGAATTAATAGTACTAGTCTGTAAGCAGAGGAAGCAACTTTCATCATTTAACAGGCACCAACTGGAATGAACCTTGAGATACACTGAGGCTTTTTTCCTCCATGTGCAAATCAACACACGGGACAAGTTGTTCTCAGCCAGGTACATTTTGCTATGTTCTTTGGAGCAGAATAAATACCGCTAGAAAAGGGCCTGGATCACTTCTCCCTACAGTCCTTAACAAGGAATGCGTCCAGGAGCAAAGACCCTTAAAAATTAAATGCAGCCGACATTTGCACAGGTTTTAATCTTGTCTCTGATAACAACCAACAGCTATTTGGAACAACAATGGGTGCTCCCCTCAGATAAAGTAGGCAGAAAGCCAGCCGCCCTGCGCAGGGAAGCCACAATCACCATCTTTTGTAGCTGTGAATTCAGGTTGAAAAATGAGGAGAAATGTTCTTCTGTAAGTGTCAAATTTACCAAGTCAGTATTTAAAAATATACACCCCCCATAACATTTATTCCTACACATTTTTCTTTTGAACACAAAATCCAACAAAGCTTAGGTGTTGCCCACGTAATTGTTTGAATTCTGAGTTTTTGAGTTTTTGAATTCTGGGGTTGAAAACTGATTTTAAAATAAAATATCAGAACAGAATTTGGTCTTTGATTATAAGCAATCTCAGGCTCCAAATAATTTACTCTTTGCAGTTGTGTCATTTAGAAATCGATGTGAAGTACTGTTGCATTGAACTTGCATCTAAATTTGAGTGTAAGAACCAGAGCCTCATGCAAAGAACTGCATAGTCACGTGTACACACAAAGCACACGTGCACACGCACACAGTTCACACACATGAGTGCACACACAGTCAGCAGTCACTATTGGGTCATCCGTCCTGCTCAATATCCTGTGCACATTGCGGTTGTTTCTTTGTTTTCCTCCCTCACCCTGGGGTTTCTTGGAGCCCTCAGCAGCTCGGTGCTACATGGACTGTCTGGCCTGTGGAGACCTTTCTGTCTGGGACAGTACCATTCTGTCCAGACAGGGAGAGACCATGTGTTTTGGTGGTTATTCTCAACACCAAAAGTGCTTGTTGCAGAAACTCTGGAGAGTCAAACTAAGATTCAACAACACTGTGTCTGTCCCTTGATTCTGCAGAGCAGTTTTCCCCCTCCCATGGAAGGAAGAACAAGCCACTGCCAGTATCTGTGAATGAGGGCAGTTTGCTTGCAAATGATGAACAAAATTCTGCGTTGTTCGGAAGGTGAGTGAGCCTGGCCATCCACAGAGACACTGCCGCTTTAAAAGCGCTCAGCAGCTCCCAGTCCCCAATTAGGTCGGCTGTAAATTTGCGCGCTTTAACCTCAAAAGTCAAAACCTTAGATGTGCAGGCTGATTCCAAGAAACATTAAACATCAAATAGGAATATTATAATCCACACGAAGCTTATTACCGTGCAGGTGTGAACCCAGTAGTTCAAAGGTACTTTTCTGTTTAATGAAGGGAATTAGTTCAATAAAAGTTTATATGCTGCATGTTTTCCATATTGTGTGTGCATTCTTTGTGTTATGTGTTTTTCTACTTGCTATAATGAAATCTTCAAAGAACTAAAATGCCCTGTAGCTAACAGATTTTCCAGATCAGACACCATGGGACAAATAACTTTTGCACTTTTTGATTGTACGTAGTGAAAGAAATTTTATTTTGTTTTTCATTGTACTCAGACAAAATTCCAGAACTCCATTTCTCAGGCATTTTAAAGGATCTATCAGGAAGAGGAAACAATACCCTGTTCACTTTGAACTAGTCCTAAGTTTCTAGGTCAAAGAACTAACTAATATTCCCAAAAAGGTACATTTTTGAAGAGATACGTTGCATTTGTTTGTAAAGAAGTCTTACCATAGCACATGGTGAACTAAAAATAGAACCCTGCTGTATAGAATTCATCTATTTTCTTAAAAAATACATTTTAAAGAGGTGTCTTTATTTATTTATTTAGAGAAAAGGGGGCAACTATATCCTTTTATGTCAGGAGAATATAAAAAGTGTAGCACAATCTGTTCTATTGCATCTAATTTATCCTCTACATGTGCAAAGTTAGTTTGGAAAAGTCAGACTGGCTCAGCCAGTGGTCCACATGGATATGTTTAAACACCCATTCCTGCTCCTCAGCTGTGGGAAGCTCTGGTCCTCACAATTTTCTCATCTCCTCAGCTTGGTAAGTGAGTCACCAGAGGTTTGAGCAAATATTCTACCTTTATTAAACATTTGATCCTTACAGACAGTAAAGTGAAGTTATTTGATTTTTTTGGCTTCCCTCTGACTGATTAAAACACCACTAATATTATTACTACTAATAATAATACAAAGTAGATATGGTTAGCATCCAAGGTCTTGTAGCATCTTAGGAACGATAGGAAAAAAATGTAACTTTTTTGTTCAGATCATAATCTTGTTATATATCCTTGTTTCTATCAAATCTGAAAAATAGGCATATTAAATAGCATAATTATTTTACACTCTGATGTCATTAAATTGCAATAAATACAAAGTAAAGTGAACAAGAGAGAAAAAAATAAGAAAGAAAGAAAGAATTGAGAAAATGAGAGAGAGAGAGAGAGAGAGAGAGAGAGAGAGAGAGAGAGAGAAAAGAACATTTAACAACAAATGTTGTACAGGCCACTGAGTTCTTCCAAAGAGTGAGTTCTTGGGTAGTTGCTATCATTCCTGTCAAACAAAATGAAAGCTTGAGGATCCAGAGCAAGTTTCTTGCAGAAACTGCCTTTTAATTTGGCACCTCTTATGGTGTCTCGAAGAAAGTATCAATTTAACTGACAGTTTTTGAAAGAAAGTAGGTATCATAATATTTTAAAATTTTCAAATATTAGTTCATGCTCATGCCTGTCTTAGAGCATGTTGCATCCAACCTAAGCTCACATCCTGAGAAACTGAGGCAAAAAGTGGGCTCAAGTTATCTGCATAAAGGCATGGAAACAAAACACGTCATTTCAGAATCCCAGTGTTAGAGGGCATATTTTCTCCTAATCATGTCTCATACACCATAATTTCCACAGTTTATCCTGAGATTTCTTTTCTTCCTCCTGTTTTAATAATAAATTTCCCAGGAAATTGCCCAATAACTGCCACATAAGGAAGACAGATGTTCTAAGAAAAGAGCAATTTTATTGTATAAGATATCTTTTAACATATGCATGTAAAGTCTCATGAGTTGTCAAAGAGTAGCAACAGTGAATAAAAGGTAGGGCTATAACAGAATTTTTGAAACATGATTCTGCAAAAATATAATGTAATCATGTGTGTGTCTAAAGATCAAAATTTCTCAAAGAATGTTGAGTATCGAGTATTGATGGGTAATGTGCCTCTTAGACTCTCCTATTTTCCCCAAGCACAACTTCTCTCGCTTGAGCTTTCTGTCACCCCATACGACTCGGATCACTTTGGGAAAAAATGCTGCCTCCCCCACTCACCATTTATAAAAGCAAATGATACTCCTTTTTGAAGTGAATACTCCTTTTGAAAATGAATACTCCTTTTTCTGAAATTGTCCTTGTGACAATTTCAGAAAAAAAGAAAAACATAAAAGACACGAAAGTAGGAATTTCTCACAACACCATCGCCTGGATAGAATCAACGTTAATCTGCCGTATTTATTTCAAGCTCTTTTTTTCCTGTGCAAGGGAAATAAGAAGAATATATTGAAAAATACAGAAATGTAAATGTGTTCAGTTTCTTTCATTTTCATTTATGAGATAGACTCTGTGGGCATCTCGAACACACAGCTGCCTTGAGGAAATTAAGATTTTATATCACAGATACCCAGAGAAAGATTCAGCTTCTGACATTCAAACCAGGATTTTTTTTTCCCCGGAAGATACTTCTGAGGAAGACAGGGATGTTGTTCTGATGTCAGGCTCAGAGGGGTCAGTCATTCACACCTCTCGGGGCGCGGGACATTTTCAACACTGTTCTGAGCTGAGAACAGGTCTTCTAAATTCTGCCATTTCGTCCTTAGCCTATCGAAGTGTCATCCGTCCACGGACGCAGGCGACGGGAACCAGGGATCAGAGCGCGGCGGAGAGTGTGGCTGGACGCTCCGCAGGGCGCCCGCGCCCCTCCCCGAGGACCGGGACCCGCAGCGACCCTCTGTCCCCGCTCTCAGCTCCTGGCCTTGCCCTGCTGGGCGCTGGAGGCCACTCCCGCCTCTCAGCCTGTCGTCCGGAACCGCAGAGGCTTTCGGTCGCTGGCCCCACACTCGCTTTCCGTATTCGGTAGTTTTTGCCAACCCGCGTGCTTCAGACCCATGTATGAAGATAGCTGCTCTATTAGCCTTTCCGTGATTGGCCGTATGAGAAGATCCCGATGGACATGGAGCAGACATGTGAGTCCCAATGGCTCCTACGAAATGCAAACCCCTCAGAGGGGGCAATGTAATAGAAAAGTGGGGGACATCAAAGGCAGAATGACCCTTGTCCTCTCCGTGAAGGAACCTCTTGGGAGAGAGCTGTGTGCGCGGTTGCCTTGGTCAACTTGACCTAGTTAAGAAATCAAGGGATTGGACTCAGGCCACCCCCGGAGTCAGTCTTCACTCCCAAGCTCTCCTGGGTCCTCAATCCCCGCTTCAGTGTGGCATGGCTGCCTCTGTCTGAGTGTCCGTCTGCCTATCTGTCTATCATCAGTTTGTCTATCTCACTGTAATTAATCTACCTTTCTATCCTTCTATCTATTCATCAACACAAAATATTTAAGTATACTATATATGGTAACCAGCATGGCTATCATGGAACCTTGAATTCTGTCTAGTCACCGCAGATTGTGAACCTTCTCCTTGTATAATATAATGGCTGTGGGGTGGTCCAGTTTTAATTTGTTGGATGGCATAGTTATGATCAAGTTCACAGCCTTATTAGCATACATGGTTACTTTGCTGAGAAGATATGGGTAGAGAGCTTCTTTTAAAAAATGTCAATCTGTAGAACATTCAGAGGAGCTCAAAAAGCTTTGAAAGCCCCAAATAGCTACCAGGAGGTCTGAGCAACTGCCTTTTCTCTCTCCCAGGGATGTAAGACCTCTCAGAGTGGCAAGACTCATCTCAACACACCACCTAACAGGGAACATACTTAATAACAAAATGCATTTGAACACTTTCAACTTATTTTTACCTTTGGATGATCGTTCTTTTGGGGCTCTTGGTCTAGTTTGAACTTATCCTATGTATAAACCCCCACCAAACCCTCTGAAATCATGCCATCAAATAATTTAGGAACACAATTTTTGTTGCTTGTATGACATGCTTTATATAAATACACTGCTTAATATGTAAATAAAAATCTTTACCATATATATACACACACAGATATATATATATGTGTATATGCAACTCTAATTATTTCCTTAGGCCTGGTATCCAGAAGTGTGACACAGAAAAATAATGAAACACTGTTTAGTCTGTTGAAGTATATAAAAAAATCTGTTTTCTAAAAGAACATATCATTTTAAAGTCCCACTGCACCCACAATATATGTTCTTTCCACTCTAATTTATTTTTGTTTTTAACTTTAACTTTTCACTTTGAAATAATTAATTATTGAGTTTTAAAAAAGTTTGAAAAATAATAAAGAGAATCTGTTTATCCTTCTCCCCAGTTCTCCCAATGGTAACATCCTATATAGCCATGGTACAGATATAAACATCAGAAAAAATATAACATGGGTATAATCCTGCTGTTGGATCTACACACTTCCCTCAAATTTTACCAATTGTTCCATTAATGTCCATTTTCTGGTCCAGGATATAATTCAAAATCACATGCTGATTGCATTTAGTTGCCAGGTCACATTAATCTCCTTTAGCCTGGATAGTGCGTCAATCTGTCTTTGGAGACCGTGATGCTTTTTTGGACAGCTATTTTACACGATGTCCCTTGTTTAAGTTTGCCTGATGTATCCTCAAGGCTGAGTTTCAGCTTTGTGCTGGTGACAGAAGAGAGGCATTTCTAACACATCGCACCACCACTAGTGATGGGAACGCTGGTTATGTGGTTTCTCCGTTGTTTCTCTGCTGATGGAGAAATCTGTCTTGGCAGTAGAGTTCAATTAAAACGTGGAGAAAGAATGATGGAAACAGGAAACCGCCATTTGGCAGACACCATGGGTGGCGGTATCTGTTAGGCATCTCCACATTTTCAGTAGAATTCCAATTAATACACACAGAAAGAAGGATAAAAATAGAAAATCCCATTCAGCAAACACCACAGCAATCATTGTTTCAGGCAGAAATCATCACTGGATGTTAAAAGCAGTACCAAAATAGGAGAAGCACGGTATTTACATATCTCAAATTATCTTTCTACATTAATTACAAAGGGAAAAATAGGAACTTTACAACAGAAAAACATCGCAAGCACCATGAGATATTTTTAAATGCATCCTTAGTGGGGAAAAAATTCATTAACGTGATAAACAAAGTTATTTAATTTGAAAACAGAGACAGATATGTTTAACATGTGTACCGATTCTACGTTTTGTTTCCATTAATAAATTGTCCATTCACATTCTTTGCAGACTTTTCTCCTGGAGGTTTTATTGTTTCATCTATTGATTTATACTCTGCTCGTATCCATGAAGCTCATTAATCTATTGTTTGTCATACTTGTTGCCGTTTTCCCTAGGTTGTTGTTTCCCTTTTAATATTGTTCACGCTGATTTATGAAATGGAGAGGTTTTTTCAGTTGATGGCATTGATGGCTCCCATCACACTCTCTTCCACTGCTCTTGTGATTATAAAATTCTTCACCGTGCTTGAGAACAGAAAGACATTCTCTCTGCGTTTTCCGCCATATGTCATGGAAAACACCGTTCTGTTTTTTCCTCAAAGGATAATATACTGTTTCTGAAAAGTGTAATATACAATCCTTCTGTTTTTCACAATTTTGCGATGCTGCTCTTACCCTTTAGTATTTCCAAAGTATGTCAGTGTGTTTCTAATTCATCTATTTACTCCGTTGATCCATTCACCAGGCCCAAAGGCACTAGCCTGTGGAAGCTTTATGTCTCAACAAAAATGCCCCTCGTTACTCTGCCTTCTCAGAATTTTACTCTTTAATTTCATATGGTTGATCTTCCTGGCAAACTTCAGAATTACGGTTCCAGTAAGTCCCATCCCCCAAATTCTGCCTGGGCATTTTGATTGAAATGGCACTAACCTTCAATACGAGTAAGCTAATTTTGAAAGGAAAGAGGATCCTTATAATATTCAGTTTTCTGAATTGTCAGCTGTCATTTATTTAAGCTTTCTTTAGGTCCCTTTGAGGAAAATGGTAGTTTTTGTAATATTAAAAATTTTGGCAAATGGTAACAATATAAAATGCATTCATATATTTTATACATTAATATATATGCCTCAAAAGTAAAAATATACCCTCCTTTATCCATTAACTAACTGAATTGAACTACACATATTTAAAAATGTTTACCATGTGATATGTTTAGTGCGACCTTTTCTAAAATCATCATAAGAGTTTCCAAACTATTTGCTGATATTTTAAAAATTATTTCTGAAACCTTTTTGATGCTACTATCACCAGCTAAATGATGATCCCGTCGATGTCATGGTTTGACTGCGGTAACTGCAGCAAAGTCTTCCAAAGACTACTGCATTGAATCGATAGTCATTAGATAACTTGTAGTTTAAGAAGAGAATTTATGGCATCATCGATTATCCATCGTGCTGCTGAAGACTCTCTCGGATTCTTTCGCACAAAGAGCAATTATACTCAAAATGTTTGCTGGCCTCAGTATACAGTCTGATATTCATATATATCAAATATCTCTTTATCAAAGACATAGAGTTTCCTTATTGGCATGTTCTATTACTTTGTTGATTTGATTTTATTAATTAGCTCACTTTTAATAGAAGGAGATTTGCAAGAATAGACCAGTCTTAATAATTGAAAACATGTCTTTATCATTAAACAAAAGAGAGTTTTTCAGAATGAGTTCTATTAAAGTCGGATTTCAAAAAGAATTATTTTCTAATGTCTGACTGCTTCCTCACTTAATTACTATGAAAGTAAATGTACAAATTTTGATATAATTTTCAAGCTGTTTTGCAAACTTAGCACTACTGTACTAAGCCACTATGCCACTATTGACATCCAAATATTTTTTCAGTTTTCCTTATTTTAATCTTTATCACTTCAGATACATGATTTAATTTTTCTGGTGTTTATTTGACACATAGGTAAAATATGAAATTTATTAGAACTAAGGGTGAAGTGATTTACTTAATTTATATCTTTCATAGCACACGTACAGGTAGGTATTGTGACTTAGATGTTGCCAAGTTTAAATATGTACAAATGTTTCTGAATTTTAGCTGAGACTTCAGACTTTCTCCATAGATTGATCCTAATATAATCTGTCCATAATCTGATAAAATTTTATTGTAAATTTTCTCTTTAGAATATTTCTCTCATGTACCAATAATAAGATTTAATTTTTTTTCAGATATCATTCCTTGCAGGTCCCTGAGCTCTCCAAAAACTATTGTTAGCTTCAAAAATATTGAATTTCACATTTTAAATAAATTATTAAAACACTTGTATGTGAACATTTATCAAAAATAATAATTGAAATTTCACTGACTTGATTTTTAAGTTTTAAGTTACTATTTTATTTGAATAGATAAAAGCCTTGTGATAACAATACTCAAAAATCTAATTTTCAATATAACACCCATATTGATATTAATTTTTTTAAAGTTTGATTTAACACTTAGTGTCTAAAATGTTCAATATTTTCTAACTATTAAATAGTTTTTAAAATTCTGGTAGTACATTATAAATATGTTTGTTTGCTTTATCAACGTTCTTTTGACAAAAAGTTTCATAAGTTTTTATTTTTTAAATGTTTTACAGTATCAAAACGACCCATAATGGTATCTTAATTTTCACTTTAATGATGAAAATGTTCTTTATTTGAACCATAAAAATTAATTGTGACTGTTACGATGAAATAAAAGTTTAGCACTTTCCACTTTTAATGATAAAAGTTGCAACAACATTTGCATTCAGCATTTATACCAGAGGCCATAATAAGAACACTTTTCTGTTGAAAACATTCATCAATTTTACAAATGCAAATTATTTATGATGATTTTCACACCATCAAAAGACATTCCAGGCTGTTCTGGGTTTTACACACTATCAGATGTTCTGGGATGCATTTAACTATCAAATTTTTTCTCTATTCTCTTTGCAATGCAGAAGATTCGTGTTCATAGTATAATATTTAAATAATATATATAATATAAAATGTTTTAAAAATCCTTTAAATATTGCCATCACTTCCTCCTGGGTTTTAAGAAGTATTTTTAAATATTAAAACAAAAGCTCCCTACCTACGTGCAGGTCATATTGCCTTCTTGCTAGTTCTTAACCCTTTCATTGAATATACATTTTAGAATTAGTGTCTCAAGTCTCTTTATAAGTCTTCTCTATGATCATGTTATGTTCCTATATGATTTAATAAAATCTTATGATCTTCTGCATAAAGGACTTTCACATTTTAGTTAGTTTTTTTTTCCCCTTAGTTTTTATTAGTTTGCTAGAGCTATCATAACAGAACACCACAGACCAGGTGGCTTAACCAACAGAAATGTATTGTCTCATAGTTCTGGAGGCTGGAAGTCGAAGATCAAGGTGTCCGCAGCTCTGATTCCTTCTGAGGCTGAGGGAAGGAAAGGTCTGCTCTGGGCCTCCCTCCGTGGCGTGCACATGGCCGTCTCCTCCCTGTGTGTTGACATCATCTTGCCTCTGACTGGATGTGTCACAAGTTCTTCTTCTTATACGGACACCAGTCGTATTGTGCCAGGGCCCTCCCGAGTGACCTCATTTTAACTTGATCACTTCTTCAAAGAGCCTATCTCCAAGTATAGCCACACTCTGTGATACTGGGTGTAGGACTTCCACATGCAAATTTTTGTGGGGACACATTTCAGCCCATAACTCTTAGTCCTTCATGTTTTCGGTGCTACATTAAAGTTTTTAAAATTTCATTTTATAAAAGTTTGGTGCTGCTATATTTTGAAATTTTACTTGGGAAGCCTGTTATACTCTCTTGTTAATTGGAAATACTTTTAGATTTATTAAAGGTTTCCTGTGTAGATACTCATATCATTTGGTAAAAATGATACTTTTGTTCTTTTCTTTCCAATTTTATTTTACCTTTTATTTCCTTTTCTTTTCTACTGTGCTAGCTGGCACTTTTAGTACCTTCTTTTCCAGAAATGGTGCTAAGAGGCATCTCATCTTTTTCTCTCATGCCCCACCTTCCTCAGCATTCTGTGATGATGAACTTCACCTCTCAAAATGCACTCGACCACTATTACTGTGATCTTTATTTGGATATCTTGCTTTACAGGGAGCTTTTGGCTAGCAAAAATGGATGCAAGGTAGTTTCTGAGAGAAGGATGGGCAGGGGTCCTTCCACTCTACGATTCAGTTCACAGTTTCACTCCAGAGAGAGATGAGCTTTAGACTAAAGGTAGGTTCTGCATTTTCAGAAATATTGTCCTCACAGCTAATAGTGTGTTTGTGTTGGATGCATATTTGGATTTATTTCTGTTGAATAAATCCCACAAAAAACATTAAATAATTCATTAGTTGCCCAACCATTGTAAAATCTCCAGTGAGAGCTTCAGAATTCTGAACCTGATCCTATTCTCTCTGATACATATTTTCTATAACTGCTTTATTGAGATATAATTCACATGCCATAAAATCCACCATTTTCAAGTGCACGATTTCTGGTTCTAAGTATATTCACAGAGTCGTGCAACTGTCTGTCTAACTATCACAACTATCTGATTTTCAACACCACATCAGTAAACCCTACACCCTGGCAGGCACTCCCATCTCCCTCTCCCACGGTGCCTGGCAAAGTGGAAAGGCATCCACTTTCTGCCTCTGGATTTGCCTGTTCTAGACGTTTCACGTAATTGGGATCATACACTACGTGACCTTCTGTAACTGGCTTCTTTCACTCAGCATAATGTGTTTAAGGTTCACTCATGTTGTGGCATGTGTTGGTAATTCGTTCCTTTTCATTGCCTAACATCCTCCAGTGCTTTTATACATTTTTCAGTAGTGAGGTGGTCAGGGAGGTTACAGGAGATCAGTTATTGCTCGCTAGCCTCCAAATTAGTCTCTGATTTGTCTCTGATTACTGCTGCAAAACGATTCAGATGAGAACTCTGTAACACGTTGTTTTCCTCATTTGGTTTGCTTAACAGAACATATAGGTTTCAATTCAGTGTTCTTCTTTATTTCATGAAGATGGGTGTAAATTGGAAAAAAAAAAGAGGAAATGTAATAGCTGACACTTATTGAGTGGTTACTATGTACCAAGCACTGTGATTTATATACACATCTCACTAGATGAAATTTTAACAACAAAAGCATGAAGAAAGAAATGTTATCTTTCTTCCGCAACTGAGGAAAATGAAGCTTAGAGATATTATTAATAAATACCCTGTCCAAAGTCGCACACAGTTAGTAAGTGATGGAACTGGAATCCACACCCATATGCTGCAGACTCTGGGTAAGAAAGAATAAAATGGAGAAAGGGAGGGAGGAAGATAGTGCCAGAGAGAGAACAGAAGGAGACATGTATGTTCATGGTTCCTTATATTAATCACCAGCTAGTTGTGGATTTTCAAAAGTGTTCTTGCATTACATTTACGTAGAGGTCTTTTGTCTCCTTAAAACACAACAGACAAATTTCTCTTCTAGAACGAAGATTTTTTTTCTCCTATTTCTTTTCAGTCTCTTCACAGTCCCCAATATGACATTTTTCTCAGTGCAGATAGATAAATGATGTGGACAAGCACCCTAGGTAAACAATTCCAAGTAGACATGTGTTGTCTCCAGGGTGTTATATTAGAAATGGGAGCCTCACCGGATGAAATGCTCAGGCATTTAAAACAATATTCTGGAATTTATGGGTTGGTACTTAAAAATAATGGCCTCGAAATGCCTCAAAATATGCGTACACCAAACAGAATCTCACCTCTGTATTTATTGTTGAGTAATAAAAATGTGTGGAAAGGGGTGTGATGGCGAATAGCCTTATTAAAACTAGGAGCCAAGCGCACAGCAGCGATGGCACGTTGGGCCCAATAATGCCCACCGAGCTGTAATGCTGTCAAGCAGGGACACATAAACACCCGGGATGGAATCAGAGGCTTATAAGGAATGGTAAATGTACCTTATTGTTTATAAAAACGCCAAGTTAGACTGTCGAAGTGGCCATTGTGTCATTACTTCTAGGAAGCAAAACGGTGCAGGAAATTCTTTGGCTTTTCTTAAGGAAAGTGAAAGTGAGACTCTACACATGGGGACGGTGAGGGGTGCACACTGCTGGGTGGAAGGAACAAGGCAGGAAAATTTTCTTTAAGGAAAATGTACAAACAGTACAAAATTGTGAGCATTAAAAAAGATGAGCTCTGACATGGGGTGGGGAATTTTTTCTTTGTCATTGTTCAAAGATGAATAGCAGTGAGATTGTAAACTGCAGTGCTTCATAATAGAATTAGGCCCCTTGCATAATGAGGTTCATTATACATGACATGCGTAATTCCAATCCTGTTCCGTGTTGATTCCGTCTTTTGTTGCCGAGACAGACTGCTTTAATGGGCCAAAGGATCCACGCCACACTTGAAGCACACTCAAAAATATTTTGTGGGAGTGTTTTGTTTCCTTTCCCTGTTCAGTAAGTCAGGGTGCACTTTGTACAAAAATACCCATCTGGATGTAGAGTCCTTATGTAATAAAATGTACATCCTTCAGGGAACTATTTTAAAAATCTCCAGTGATGAAATTGTATATGTGAAGATTGCCTGGTGAGTTAATTTCATCTGTTACTAACCAAAATATGCAAACGACATAGGAAAATTGTTTGATGAGTGTGGATTTTCAAGGCTGCATATTTATTTCTGCCAGCCCACCACTGCTGCCATCACCACTCACATCTTTTGAGAAAATCAAACACAGTGAAACATAATGTAATCTCTGATGAGAGAATAAGGGAAACAGTACCACAAAGGGACAGATGAAAAACAAAGACAATGCAAGTAAAATACATGTGGTCACCTTAACAAAAGATTTCAAAACTCCACTAAGTTAAAAATGAGACAAAGACAAAGAGAACCCATGGCAGGAATGTCTGTCATCTTGCTCAGCCTCCATCTCTTCACCCACAAGAGCCTGAAGGACACAGAGTGACACATTCCCACTGATGCAGCACCTAGGATACTGTCATGCCTGGGAATTTTGCAACCTGATGTGAGCCATTTCATCTGTCCACTCTGTCCTCTCTTCTGCTATTTAATTAGGGAGAGGAGCAAAGTGTCCAGGCTTGAGAAATTCTCTTCAAAGCATGATATCTTAGGCTAAGCTCATCTACCCTTTTAAAGCATTAAAACTTTGCACATCGTTTCCCCACACACTTGCCCCAATCTAAGCACAAGCTAGAGAACTCTGTGGTTTGTATGGTTCTTTCTGGAGCTATTCCCCAATCACTGTGATGTTTGCTGAATTTCAGTAGGTGACAAACGTTACCAAAAGTCTTAGATCCAGAATATATTTCATCCTCTCTGCAATAATAGATTTTGCATGAACATTTAATGTGAGTGTGATATAATGTATCCAGTCTCAACCAAAGAACAGAACCATAGATTCCATGGAGAAATTAGCACATTTCTTTGGATTAAAGTTCTGTACCATTTCCCATATTTACCTATAATAACGTTTTATATGCATGTCAGAAAAAGAGATCTGTCTTGGATTACTTTCTTCTCTATTGACTGTACAATATTGCTTTAGAGAAGCCTGCAATTTATAAGAAGTCTGCTGAAAGGACTGATATTGAAGTTTGAGAAAAGACCCAAGGGAAAGTTGCTGGGGTGGAGGAAGGGACGCTAGGTCACAAGTACAGCACATTTATGTTGGCAGATGAGAATAACCACAGGAATGAAAATGACTCTATAATTAGGATCATATAAATTAGACATGAAAGAGACCTATTAGTTCATCTCAATCATCCCTGAAGAGGCCAGGGTAAGGCTGTTCCCTGCAGAGCATTTCCTATACTTTGTCTATATCGTTTTTAACAGGCTTACGGAATGGTGTGCTTTCATTAACTGGGTGGAGGGGAGACTTTACTGTGATTAAACAACAAGGGATCTTTGATCTCAGCAGTGAACATTTTAACATGGAGTTAATACTTGTAAGGCATATATGGAAAACAGGATAGTGCAAGTGTTCATGTTTTCATAAACTTCCCACAATAGAATCATTTCACAAATATTACTCATCCCCTCAACTACATGTGGACACTTGGTCTTTTTTGAAAATTCTGAAATCAATAGAGGACATAAACTGTTATCTGTGAAAAGGCTAAAACCAGTGATGGAAAAGAGATGGTTTCCTTGAATTATTGATCCTGGGATTCTTAAGAAAGAACAAAAGAGGAATCTGGGAAAGAGGTGGGTTTAGTTTCTCTTCCTGAAGATGGCAGCGCTCGACTGAGCAGGTTCAAATACCCTTTGGTTCTTGATCAATTGCCCTCACGTCATTCACTGAGACAGAACTCTGGATCTTCTATGATACACGGACTTGGAGGTGGGGGTGAAATTAAAGGTAGATCCTAAACCATGGTGTAAAAGGGATGGATAGTGAGCCCTAAAAAAGGAAACAGTGACCCTGGAAATTTAGAATAAGTCAAGTCTGTCACCAGCAGCCAACAGGAAAGGCTAAGCCAAAAACATTTTTACCAGTAGCACTTTGGAGCTAGGGCTGAAACACTCTTTTACTTAGTAGCTGTGTTATCTTTGGCAAATGACTTGATCTCTCTAAAGCCACAATTTCTTCATTGATAAAAGCTATTTATTTTTTCTTTCAAAAAATACTTATTAAGCATCTACTATATGCCAGGCCCTCTCCTGGGTGCTGAGAACACAACAGGACACAAATCTAGCGGTGTTTTCTTTCACAAATGTAATAAGGGTGCAAATTCAGGGCTGTGGGGAGGATTAAATTAAGTCCTATCATGGAGCTTATTGTTTGGCACATGGAAAGTGTTCAGTAAATACTAGTTTAACTGCTGCTACAATAATATTACCTGGAATTCACTAAGTTGTTTCTATAAGATTCCTTGATACTTAGGTGTAGCATGCGAATATTTTCTCCCATTCTGTAGATTGTCTATTCCCTCTAATGATAGTTTCCTTGGCTATGCAGAAGCTTTTTAATTTGATCAAGTACCATTTATTTATTTTTGTTTGTGCTGTGATTGCTTTAGAGGTCTTCTTCGAAAATTCTTTGCCTAGAGTGATATCTATAAGAGTTTTTCTAACATTTTCTTCTAGAATTCTTATGATTTCATGCCTTAGGTTTAAGTCTGTTATCCATTGTGAGTTGATTTTTGTGAGAAGTGAGTGGTGCAGATCTTGTTTCAGTCTTATACATGTGGCTATCCAATTTTCCCAGTACCGTTTATTGAATAAGGACTCTTTTCCCCAGTGTATGCTTTTGTCTGCTTTGTCAAATATCAAATGACAATATGAGGATGGTTTCATATCTGGTTTTATACAATCCTGTTCCATTGGTCTATGTCTCTATTCTTGTGCCAGTACAATGCTGTTATGGTTGCTATAGCCTTGTATTAATAGGATAACTTGAAGTCTGGTAAATTGATGCCTCCCAATTTGTTCTTTTTGCTTAAAGTTATTTGGCTATACAAGGTCTTCTCTGGTTCCATACAAAGTGTAGAATATTTTTTTCTAGATTGGCAAAAAATGGTTTTCATAGGGATTGCATTGAATCTGTAGATCACTTTGGGCAGTATAGACGTTTTAACAATATCGATTTTGCCAATCCATGAGCATGGTATGGGTTTCCATCTGTTTACAACCTATGCAATTTCTTTTCTCGGTGTTTCGTAGTTCTTCCTACATAGGTCTCTCACCTCCTTAGTTAAATATATTCCTAAATAATTTATTTTCTTTGATGCTGTTGTGAAAGGTATTGCTTTTTGATTTGGTTCTCACTTTGACTGTTGTTGCCATATAGAAATGCCACTGATGTGTGTACATTGATTTTGTAGCCTGAGACTTTGTGGAATTCATCAATTCCAGGATTCTCTTGGTTGAATCTTTGGGATTTTCTAGATATAATATCATATCAAGCAAAGAGTGATAGTTTGACCACTTCTTTCCCCATTTGGATACCCTTTATTTCCTTCTCTTGTCTGATTGCTCTGGCAAGGACTTCCAGCACTATGTTGAATAGAAGTGGTGATAGTGAGCAACTTTGTCTGGTTCCAGTTCTAAGCAGGAATGCTTTCAGTTTTTCCCTGCTCAGTAAGATGTTGGCTGTGAGTTTGTTAAATACAGCTTTAATAATTTTGAGGTATGTCCCATATATGCCTATTTTGTTAAGAGTTATTTTCACAAAACAGTGCTGAATTTTATCAAATGGCTTTTCTTCATCTGTTAAGAGGATACTTATGTCTGAGTATAAGATGAAAAAATATTGAATGTATGGTAACATATTTGAGAAAATTTGTACCTTTACACTTTCATTTTCTTAAATAATCACACTTTTGACTTCTCTAATTCCTTTCCTCTGGGTCACTCCTCACCCTATCTGGGTTCTCTACCCATCACTAAATTAGTTTAACAATCACTTATTGCGCATTTACTACGTGACAGGTGCTATGATGCAAAGGGGGATGAGGAGTCTCTGAGAAAGAATCACTGGAAGTGATGAGCAGGAATGTGTCAGGCAAAGGGTCAGCAAAACAGAGGAAGAGCAGGTGCCAAAGCATAAAGGGAATCAGGGCCGAGAGAAGCACTGCCATCGCTCAGTTGTTTTTGCTTTTTTCAGAAAACTTTGCCCTACATCTCATATCTGATCAATTCCAAATTCTGTGGATTCTACCTTTTAAACATTTTTGTGAATACAAGCATTACTTTTGATATCTACCACCGTATTTTCAGTTCAGACATACATCCTCTTAATCATTGCGATGACTCAAAGGACTGGTTTCACCCTCCAGGGTTCTTCCACCTCGGCACTATTGACATTGTGGGCTGGATAATTCTCTTGTGTGGGAGGTGCCCCGTGCATTGTAACATGTTTAGCAACGTCCCTGAGGTCTACCTACTGCACGTCAGCAGCAATCCACCCCTCTCATTGTGACAACCAAAAATGTTTTTCAGAGCCTGCCAAATGTCCCCTGGGAGGCAAAAGTTATCTCCACTATGAACCACTGCAATGCTCTTCACAAGATGCATACATGTTCTGTTCACTCACCTCCCTCAGGTCTTTGCTCAAATGTCCCTATGTGGTGAGGGTCGCTCCTCACCCCATCTGGGTTCTCTACCCAGATGGCTGTCCTATTAAAATAGCAGTCCAAACAACAGCCATGCACACTCCCATCCATCCTCTCCTCATCTCCTTTATTTATTTTCCTAGTGTTAGGTTATTAAGTATGAAATGTCCAATTTCTTTAAGTACTAAATTTGACAGTTGATATCTCTGACGTATCACCTTAACACTTCTTGTTTTATTTTTATTGTGAAGGTATATCCACATTCTTTAAAATGCATGGCTTGGATTGTTATTATCTTTCATTTTTTTTTAGAGCAATTTTTATGAAACCATGGATAAGTAAAAAAATTGAGTTATTTTTGAATATGAGTTCCATCATGGAACAAGTGCAGCACAGACAGATTGAAATATCAACGAAGTGTTTGGGAAATATGTAGCTAATGAACCCACAGTACACTGATGGTTTGAAAATTCCATTCTGGTAATATTAATCCTGAAAATGAGCCATGTGTGTGACCTGAGACCACTGTGTATAATGATGAGATGAAGGCTTAATGGAAGTGAATCCACCTCAATCTATGTGTTAGCAGCAAGGTTTGACATTACTATTCCAACAATATTGGACCATTTGAAACAAATTGGCAAGGTAAAGAAGCTGGATACCACATGAATTAAAGAGCATCAGAAGAAAAATAATCTTGAAGCTTGCCCTTCTTTGGTGTCACGACATAAAAGCAACCCATTTCTATACTGTATTGTTATGTATGATGAAAAATGTATTTTTTTGACAATTGCAAGCATTTGGCACAGTGGTTGGATAAAGATGAAGTGCCAAAACACAGTCCAAAATGAAATATTCATCAAAAAAAGCTAATAGTGTCTGTTTGGTGGTCCGGCGCTGGGATTATCCACTACAGCTTCATGAAACCTGATCAGTGGATTACAGCGGCTGTCTACTGCAACCATTTGGATGAAATGATGAGGATGCTTACAAGTAAGCAGCTGAGATTGGTCAATAGAGACAGGCCAATCCTGTGGCAAGACAACATTCGACCACAGGTTGCATAAACAACGCTGCTCGAACTACAGAGGCTGGACTTGGAAACTCTCTGTCATCCACCATATTCAGCAGACCTTGCACCAACTGACTACCACTTGTTCCGGGCTTTGGACCACTTCATGAAAGAAAAAATATTCAGTTGTCTACTGAACTCACTTGCCCACAGGCTGAGATCCTTCGTCCTGGGATAAGTAAGACAACACAAAGGGAGGTTTCAAGCCTTCGTCTACTCCAATGACTACACAAACCACACACTATCTCCATAGCTGGTGATGGGTTTCCATCAAGGATGATTTGTCACTGACAACACTCACGTTCTCCAGTTGTCAAAAAATACTTCCCTGCCATGGAAAGCACCTTTTGCTATTTCATTGCCACTCACTCTCCAGGCTTCTTAGCTGCTGGCATAAACAAGCTACCATTAAGATGGCAAAACTGTGTTGATAGTTTAGGCACTTGTTTGAGATATAGCACAGTAAACTTTTGATTCAAAATCAGACATTTCACATTTGATGATCTAATACTTTTGTCTCTTTTATTTGTTTGGTATCTGTCTCTCATCCCCCATTAAAAAAAAATAAGCCATGTTGTGTGTCAGTTTTGTTGGGTATGTATCCACACTAAGCCTTCCTGTAGTGTCTTGGCTTTGATATTACCTCCTCACCTTTCATTTTCCCAGTCTAACTCCCATTGCCAAAATGTCACTAGTCATCATTCAATCATGAAATTGCAATAACGACATCCTACCCAAAGTTTTTCATGGTACCCATCATCCATGTATGACGTTCAATAGAAACTGCTCATGTGCCCCGTCCTGCTGGGGCCCTGCTTGGCCATTTGGTCTCAGCTTCTGCCTCTCCTGCTCCAACTCATGCTACGATCCAGGGCACAGTCAGACAACTTTCCTGCGACCTCCAGCCCTTGTGCATCTTGACTCTCTGCCCAGAATGGCCTCATCCCTTCTTTCCAACAGGTTGATACTCTGCATCCTCATGTCTCACCTCGGATGTTAACTTTTTGATAAACCCCTTCCTAATTCTCTTTTAGAGTTTGGTTCTCCTCTTCTGTGCTTCCATACATTTTTCATATTTCCATAAAAACACCTGCATACCTCCATAAAAAATATTTGCTTCATAGATTCTGTGTGAGTCAGGTTTCTCAACGGCCCCTGAGGCCCTTGATTGCAAGAACTGCATATCTTTATATCCTGCACTCCCAGTACTGCAAGGACCACAGAGCAGAACTCATAAATGCTTGCGGAACACCTGAATGCATCTTGCTTTGTATATTATCCTGTTTTATGAATTTTGATGAAATGTTTTCTTATCCCAGAGCTGTTATTCTCAATACACATCATTTGGTGACATCATATCTTGGAAAAGCTGGATTTTTCACTATCGCTGGGATGAAAATTAAGTCCTGCATAAACATCAATGTGAACAGAAATTTAAGCATTGACTAATAAATTTAATGAAATTAAATAAATTTAATAAAAAATTACTATTTTGATTTTTTTGGACTGATCCAAGGTTTGACAAGTTGTGCAATGCTCAACATGTGTGCTCACCCTACATATTAGTAATTGTAATTACTTAAAAGTGAAATGAATTTTTTCTTTCAATATATCTATATTATTTTTAAATGACTACCAAATTGTTATAAGTACTTATGAAGATGTTTAAAACAAACTGCTTAATAAATATTAAGTAGAAACAAGTGTTTAATAGGTTTATACTGTTCAATATTTCTTTTGGCCTGGGCAAGCTAGGAAAAAAAAATGCTGAGGCACTAAGGGTACCATGGATAGAGAAAGTTTGGGAACCTCTTCCCTAGAAAAAGAATTACTGATTAGAATCCTTATTTGTAAACAGTACACATTGATTCCTGCTAACTTCAGCAAACTAAATTAATTTATTGAAATCATATTGTTGTGTTTTCAAGAATCACTGAAATAGCTTTCAACTGAAACTTGGAGCTAAAACTTCCAGGAGCAAGCTCTACAACTACACCATCCGGACTGGTCAGGAGAGAAGTTGTAATAGTGCAGTGCTTCTCTGTGCTGGAAACTTGATACTGCTCTGGGGAAAGAGAAAGAGAGAGAAACAGAGAGAGACAAAAGAGAGAGAGAGAGAGAAACTAAGAAAGAAAGAGAGAGATTGAGACAGAGAGATGGGGAGAGAGAGATAAAGACATATTGAAAGAGAGAAAGAGAGGTTGAGGCAGAGAGAGAGGAAGAGACAAAGAAAGAGAGAGGCAGAGAGAGAGATTGAGAGAAAAGAGATTGACAGAGACAGAGATATTTAGAGAGGAATAATGAGATACTGAGAAAGATAGCAAGAATTATTGGGTAAATTGGTAAAAATATTTTAACAATAGAGTTTATTTTCTTTATAAAATTAATGGCAGATTATTATATAAACTGTTACTCTTTAAAAATATAATTGTCATATTGAAATAAACCTTTCATACATTAAAATAAACATTTCAAGGAATGTTATACATACTGCAAAAATAAATTTGAATTATTTTTATGGTAGAAGAGGAATAGAATTGGGCTTTCAGTGTTATAAATAACAACAATAAAAAATGCACAATAAATAAGAATCAACATATTTGTTTAGATGAAAAAAATGATGAAATTCCTAAAAGAGGATTTTTTAAGACAAAACTTCCCTCCCAGACAGAATGATGGTGGCTGCTGAAACTCTTCATGGTGGCTGCCACACAAACAGGATGGTTCCTGTGTCCAGGGGAAGTTGGGTTCATGCATGCAGAGACTCCTTCCAATCTGTACCAAACAGAATAACAAACCAAATGAGAATTGCTTCTAGGGAGCTGGGAATAAACATGTATTTTAGGGAAAAGAATGACTCTGCCCCGCGCAAGCATAAGTCAGTTCCTCTGGGAGGAATTCAGCTGGAGTCAACTGAAAGATATGGAGAGACATAGAAAGATAGTTGTGTTAGCACTGCTAATAGGAAGGCTGGTTGCCCGTTGCAAGCTTAGGGAAGTATTTTTTGATAACTGGAGAACATGAGTGTTGTCAGTGACAAATCATCCCTGATGGAAACCCGTCACCAGCTATGGAGAGAGTGTGTGGTTTGTGTAGTCATTGGAGTAGACGAGGGCTTGAAACCTCCCTTTGTGTTGTCTTACTTATCCCAGGATAAAGGATCTCAGCCTATGGGCAAGTGAGTTCAGTTTTCACGCCAGTCCTGTCCAAATAAGCATCCTGGCATGTGTGGCACAATCAGGTTCTATCCCTCATTGTCTGAAGGCACAGCAGTGTCGGCCCAGGGGACGTACATGCCGTAAGAGGGGTGTTCCCTTTGCGTGTGAAGGACAGCACGTCCGTCCTACGTTCACCATGTTCAGCAGTGTGCTTGGAGACAATCGTCCTTCTGCTATACGGAATGTTTTGGCAGCTGCCTGGTCACCTGCGAAGCCTGGAGAAGCTAAGTATTTCTTGAAATTAAACAACATTTAAATTTTCCTCAGTATATTTTCTTTGTTTATTCATCAATCACAAATCAGATTGTGGTTAGCCAACCCAATCACTGTTCTGGCCATTATTACAATCAATACCCACTATTCTGGCTGACTCAACTGTATAAAGAATGTCTTTGTGCTAGAAGACATTCTTATTTACTAGAATGATTATTCTAGAAAGTCAGCTGGTTGCTCTTTTTAGTGGACTAGACTCACCTAAACATGTATTTAGTTGTTAGCATTGAGTAACCTTGGCTTACCAGCGTCTGGGGTAAAGGCATAGGTTTAGCCATCTGGGGATCTATGTCTGAGTCAGATACCTTCTGGTCATGTGCCCTTAAAATATCTCTTAATCATCCTGCATCTCAGTTTTATGTCTGGTAAACAAAGCCAGTATTTCTCATGGTTTCCTTTTCTTATGCACTAAGAATTTTAAAACCTTACAGTTCTTGGCTATTAAGTTTTCTACTCAATTCTTTTGACATCCTCAGTCTTGTTTATCAGATGCAATTTTTCATCTTCCTTTCATTCTGTGTTATTTTCAGTTTGATTGCAAAGTGTTCTTATGCTATGTAATGTGTTATTAGTGTTTGCTCTTGTTATTAGGCAAATTATAAATAGCAAATAAACAAGTATCTGAATTATTTTCCAAATTAGGTGTATGCAAAAATACATTTAAAAAAGTAATTTATGTGAAAATATTTTAGACCTATAAAGCACAGGTACACAATAATTATATATGATATATATACACACAATATATAAATGTCTGTATGTGCATACATATGTATGTGTGCATGTGTACATAATGAGAGAGAGAGATATGTTACTAATGGAAGGCTAGAAGAAACAACAAAAGAAACACTGTCATCCTTTATTTTTGTTCTGGCCTTGAGTATACATCCTCCCTGTCTGACGTGCCCATCCTAGCATGCCAAAGTGGCCGCAGGAAATAAGGCCAATTGGACTGTGTCGGAGGGAGCACAGGGAAGGTCTCCTTACCTGACTGACCACCAGGGTGTCCAGTATATTACCTCTGTATCCCACTAGCTCTTCAGCTTCATTTGATAAGTTGATTAAACAAAGCAGTCAGGCCCCTCAGGCCCCTCTGTAAGGCAACACCTTTTCTAATTTAATTTCTCAAGTAGTTTCACCCATTAAGTTACATCTGTAAATTTAATTAGAATTTGGGGTTTATTTGTGAGTTGCATATTAATTGGCCTTTTATTGTATCTTTTAAACATATTTTTGACACTGGTGTCTTGCCTGTTGTATTACTTGCATTTTTTGCTGTTTGGTATTTTGTGCTCAGGAGTTTTTTGAAGATGTGCCCTTGATTAGTTCAGTCTTCACAGAGAAATTTTTTTAAAAAAATGACTATCTGAAAAAGTCCTTTGATCTAGTTCCATAACTGCAACCACACCACAGCCCTCATACACACACACACACACACACACACGGAGTTCATCTCTTCTTCCATGCATTTGTCCAAGTGCAACTAAGCTATGCAGAGGTGCCTTGAAATAAAGACTGTGTCCATGACTGTCACAGCTGTCATGCATGAGAGTTTGTAGCACACACAAATTCTAACCTAAATTTGACACTTGAATTGAGGGAAAAATAAGGTATATATTCTAACATCTGTTTCTTCTTCTTTCCACAATGCATTTGTTGCATCTAATTTTCTTTATAGATTGAATATTGATTATTATAGGGGATTTTATTTTCTAAAGTGCTATATACCTCTAGCCAGAGATTGGAAAAAGTGCATCCTCCATCTAAGGAGTGTTCTCAAATACAGAAACAGATAAAATTTATGCAGGAAGTGTTCCTAGAAGAAGACTGATTAGTCATTGGTAAGATAATTAGGTCACAATTATATTATTAACTTAATAAATTTTGTGTTAGACAGTTTATGTGTTAAAACAGCTCATTTTTCAGTAAAAAACAATGACCTTTCCCATTCTTTTTTATTATATTTATTTTTCTAAAACCTGATTTCTATACACAGTCCTTTCACTAGTCAGTCCGATACCATGACTGAATAAAAAGTTCTCTTTACAAACATATTCAGGAACCCATCCATATAATCCATGATGACTTTAGATTCTTTAAGGGACATGTCATTTAAAAATCAAACTACTCATTTTAGTAGGTTAATATTTAAGAAAAATGATGAAATGGGGAAAAGCAAGAAGTAGACCCCAATGGCAGCACAGGTGTTATTATAACCTTTCAGTGCCTTGGAGAGACTACACATTAGTTCTATCTTTATTTTCTTTTATGGTTCTCCTAGAGTTCGTTGATCACTTGTCAATTTATACATTCTATCTTTCAGAATAAAGTCTGACTTTCCATTAGACTTCCTTTGTTTTTCTCCATTTATGAACTAGAAAAATTACTAAGACTATAATTGTTTATGACTAAAGATCAATAATTGGCTTTAGTACATTCATTGGGAAATTCAATAATTTCTTAGTGAGCATGTTTTAATCATAAGATTCCAACAAATACTCCTAGACTCCACATCACTTTGAGATATTCTCCTTTTGACCAATCCTGGCAAAGACCTGAAGACAGTATTGGATTTATTATTAGATCAAAGAGCTGACTTGGAGCTGCCAATTTTTCCCCTCAGCATAATCCTCTTCTAAATTGCTACTATGTGACTGGAGCCCTCAGGTGTCATGCTGCCTGCAAGAGTCACCACAGACGAGGTGTTCCTGGAATGGGAGTTTGCCCCTAACAAATAGAAGACTCCTCAGGTAAGAGAAGGACAACAGAGACCACCCTTCCGTGTCAGAAGCCAAAAGCTCTGCACACCCAAGTTGAAGGGTTAAGCAGAAGCATAATAAACAAAGTGAAACTCAGGATTGAAGAAATGGACAATAGAGTGTATCCACACTTGGCGAAACAGGTGCTGAGTCTATACCCAAAAATGCTGGAAATCTGGGCATCCATCAGAGCTGCCAAGAACTGTGAAGGGTCTGAGATTTTACTCTATTTACAAGCTGACAAGTTAGTTTCGTGGATGTTGGAAGAAGACACGAGGTTTCTGGGACAGAGCGTAAAGACTTTATTATTCATAGCACAGCAGGCAGCATGAGAGTTCACCCATTTGCGTCCATTTCCTTTTCCCACAAGTTCCACAGAGGCAACATGGATGGTCACATATGGCAGGTTCCCTTTCAGGAGAAGAATTCAAATCTATTATATGGGTCAGTAAGCCAGTCTTCAGCATCTGAGAAGGGGGAAGGTAGCTAACGCCACTTCCAGAAGGAGGCAGATGTGACATAGTGGAAATATCATGGGACAGGCAGAGAAAGAGAAACCAATCTTATCTAGATTCCCATGCATGAAAGGAAGAATGGAGTCAGTAGGTAAGGAGAGTAGGTGAAATGACACTTGCATCCTGATCTCTCTAGAGTCCCAGTGTTGGGGAGATGGGACAAAGCAAGTTGAAAGGGAGGCCATTTACTCTACTTTCTGACTGGGATTTGTCATTTGGGTTCTCGGGAAGCAGCTGCTGAGATGGAGTTTGGGATGAAAGATGCGTATCAGGGATCAGAGATTATAGAAGGGTGGCAGGAAAAGGATTAGACAGAGAGAGAGGCTGAGCATCAAGAAAGGGCCAGCAAAGCCTCAGCCAACCTCCTATGGAACTGGGACGTGAACGGCACATCGGAGTCTCCCTGTGTTGAGCAGAAACAGCCAAGCTGTGATTCCCCTGCCACATTCAGTCAGTGGACATCAGTGTCCTAAAGAGGTGGTCTCTAGGATGAGGCAGCTCTGATGCTGAGGTGCACCTGGAAGGAGCCGACAGCTGTCGGCTGACCACATTCGGGCTGCTACGGCAACAATGGGCACCTCTGCACTCATCACAGCCCACCCCTCAGCCCCCTTGGGTGAGCTTCTCCTTGCAACTGTGCTAAGCAGATACTACACAATCCTGATGAGCTTTTTCTCTTTGGAGAAAGTTAGAAGAAGAAGGTTGGAAGGATAAACTACACACCTTGCCTCTGCAGCTGGGCTCAGGGCCACAGTTGATGCTAACGATGCTCCTTGTCCACTGTTTGTTCTAGTTACTCCTCACCTCAGCTACCCCCTCTGTGGTGTCAGTGGCTTGCTGGGTGGCACAGCTCCGATCCTCACCCTTGAAGTCTCTGAACCCATGGTCATTACTCCTTTCTCTGGGAAGGGTGGCTTCACTCCACCCTTGACCATCAGAATTGGGTAGCAGAGCACCAACTGGTGCTTGGGTTCTTCCCTGCCCTTCCGCCTAGCAGCAGCCCTGCCTCTCCCTGATGGTCAGGCATAACTCGCTCTGCCAGGATGGGGAGTTCTCCTCTCACCTGTCAGTTCTTGGATACAGGAGTCCAAAAGGTCCCAGCGGCAGCCACAGCTTGTAGTCCAGTAGAACCCTGGCTATGGCCACTCATAAAATAGAGCCTCCTTTAGGGACATGGGCCTTAACTTTGGGGGGACAGAAAACATGAACCCTCTCATTTGGTCACTGAGAAGGATAACAACTGAGACCACTCCACTTCCACCTTTGCTTCCCAGGCGCAGGCATTCTCCCTATGGGAGACACAGTACCATCTAACGGGGTTTGGTTAAATGTGTGCAGTATATCTGGAAGATAGTGCTGCATTTGCAGACAGTATTACCGCCAAGCTAGTGCTCCAACTGTACCTTCAGCACGCTGTTCTGACCTTCTGTTTGGCTAGTGGATTCTGTGTCGGGTGTTATGTGGTACAACCAGTGGGTCCCATGGTTGCAATAATGGGCCTAGGCCGATGACATGTGTGGGACCCAAGCTGGTAGACCAAGCACTATGCGTGCTGACACCTGAGGGCCGTGTACTTTAAGCCAAGTTACCACATCAGAAGTAACAGCTGCAACTGTGGCTAACACGTAGTTGAGTTTACTGACATCTTCCAAGTTTACAATGGATCCTTCAAGTGACATTAACTTCACCCATCTCCGTCCCAGGAGATGACACTGTTGGCCAGGGATGCACTTTCAGAGGCTCAGGCAGGGATGTCCCCACCATGGTAGCCCATATCCTACAGGACCCAATGTGGGGCTTTGCCAAATACTAAATACACTGATTCCAATTATACATCCAGGGACTGGGAAAATGACAACTGGGCGGATTCACAGGACACAAGCTGGATGCACATGTCCTAATTTTGTGGGGCTTCATTGTGGTTAGTCTGAGACTGAGACTGGACAAGCACCCCCACAAAAGGAAGGGTCCAGAAGTTCCCAGTTACTCCTGGGGGATGTTGGAAAATTGGGTGCACCCGAAGGCTTTCTCTGAGACGAAATAACCCCACAGTCAGCAGGAGTCCCGCCTGCAGCTCTGTGACAGACACCACAGGCCTCCAGGGGTCTATGCTCTAGCGATGGTCTTGGTGGGACTAATTCATCTGGCAAAGGCCTGGACCCAGAAATGTGAGAGGTGAAATCAGGGGTGCTGGCTGCAGGGTTCAGCGGAACCCCCCTCACCTGAGGGGAGAGGAGACACCACTGTGGACACCAGAGCAGGAGGTGACAATGCCCCCAACCCTTGCCAAATACTGCCAGTCCACAGCTGCCTTCCTCACTCACACCATCATCATCTGGAACCCTAACAAGGCAAGAGGGCAAACCTCCAAACAGATGAATTTCAGTTCTTCAGTAAAGATTTACTGAATGCCAAACATACACCGGGCACCGTTCCAGGTGACCAAAAGAAGGTGTTGGAATGGTTAGGTCACATTGAGGATGGCAAATCTGATTGCAGTTATTCTCCCTCTATCCAGAATGGTAAGAACTTATGCGAAAGACAGATTCACTACAGATAAAGAGGTTGCTTCTTTCTCTGACGTACATGAGTTTCAGTGTGGGACTTGTGTGACAGCCCACGCTAACTCCACTGCATCTAGTTTTTGCTCTGTTGTTTCTTCGTGCGCTCACTGGACACATACATGTTGTGTTTCCATCATGTGCCACTTGGGTGTCCTAGTGGTGATCAAACAGCCACCCTCCTACCCTCCGTCTAGAGAGAGAATGAGACACTAAGTAAACAGTGACAGGGCTGGAAATGGGAGACGTGGTCTGTGAGGAACGAGCACCGTGCTGAGCCTGAGAATGATGCTGTGGGCAGTGCAGGCTGGAACCACTCCAGAAAAGGCCGTCTGCAGAGCAAGAAAGCCAAGATGGAGAGATTGAGAAAGAGGCAGTTGTGAAAAGAGTCAGGAGGACACAGCTTTCCAAGAAAAAAGCTCACTAAGGCAGACGCAAGACAGACTTTTGGAGGATTCTTGCATGTTCTCACAGAAGACGAAAACTTAACTCATTACTGACATTGCATGATGTAACTTTCCAGACCTCAGACGCAAATGCACATACTATGTTTAGTATTATTTGAATATCATTTTGTGGTGTTAAATTTTCTTCCACGTTATTTTAATGGCTATGGTAATACTTGTATGGATACGTTGTAATTGATAGAATCAAACTCCTACTCTGGGGTATTTGAATTGCTTCTAATTTTTTTGCTATTATAAATAGTTCCCTAGAGGACATCCCTGTGATCCTTCAGATAATTTCTAGATATCAATTTGCTGATTCAAAGAGAATCCAAAATTGGCCTCGAAACATATTGCAAAATTGTAAGATTCTTCTTCCTTGAACCCTGGCACGCTTCATCATGTTGGGCACTATGTGTAGTTGAATAGTCTCAAATTCAATGTGCACATGTGGTAAGCAACACTAATAGTTCAAAAAATATCAGTTACATTCTTGCCTTCTGCCCCCAACCCTCGTAGGCTTAGTGTCTTCCTCCTGAAGGCAATTTCTGGTTCTCCAGAAATTTGCTGTTTATATAAACATGTGGGTGTCTTTACGTGTACGCATTCTTTTATTTTTAACATAAATGAGATAACATTTTAGATACCAATCTATATCTTCATATTTTCACCTACTAACCCATACTAATGACCTTTCTGTATCAGCCCATACAGATTTATCAATTTGTTTTCAATGAGAACAGAGCATTCTGTGGTTACAGCATAATTCATTTAGCCAATCTTTCATTATTGACTATTTAAGGTGCTTATTTTTTTTACTTTTAATATTTTTCTTTAGATATATTTACATACAGTAAAATTCTCTCTCTCTCTGTCTGTGTCACACACACACACACACACACACATATTATTTACTATAATTGTTGATGGTAATACATTGATAACCATAAGTAGGACAGTCAAACCCTTATTTTTTTATGTTTCCTGGCACCTTGATTCGTTTAAGGTTTGCTTTGATATTTGTTAGGGCAGAACTAGAGTAGCCCTTCTGCTAAGGCGTGGTCTTTCTTGGGTTGCAAATCAATGCCCTGGATATTCTGCGAGGCGTCTTCTCTCTGGCTGGCTGAATTTCTGTCTTCCAGGGAGTAGAGCTGCTCTCTCTGGGCTCCGGGAGCCCCACCTACCTACACACGCAGCTTAGCTCTGGCTGGAGACTTGGGAGGACCCTGTGCATTTTTCTGGCTCTCTCACTGCAGTGCCTCCTTCTCTCCAGTGTCCTGTCCTAAAATTCCAACCATTTCCGCAGCCTCCAACCCAGCTTCACTTGGTGCCTCTTCCCTGCCTCTGGGTCCACAGAGGGCCCTGGGGCAGAAAACTAGGGGGATCAGGGAGGTAGGTTTGTGGCTTTCTCTTCTGCCCAGGAACACAATCCTATACTTTTTGTTATCCAATGTCTGAAAAATGTTGCTTCTGATACTTCGTGCAGTTTTACAGTTAACTTTTGCCACAGGGGTGTTTTGGTACCCATTACTTTAGTGCAGTCAAAAGTCATCACCTTGTTCTATTTGCAAAATGAGTTTGTTATTAAAAGCCAGTTTTCAGTGGACATATGTATAGCTCTATAGTTCTGTATCTATTAATACAAATACCAGAAATGATTTGCTTTTGGTACCTATTGAAAGTAAAAATACTGAATCAAGATGTGAAGTTTTTAAAATTTGTCTCCTAATTGTGCTATTCCTTTTAGCTATGCCTTGGTATACTTCAACAGTAAATACGCAATTTTAAATAATTACTTTTATAATTAAAATAAATGCTGGTATATCGTGTACTTTTTTTTTCAAGAAGTAAAGCAGAACTGTAATGAAATGGAAATCTTTCTCCTGAATCAATATTCATCACTTTTAGAGAAAAACCAATATTAACAGTTTTCTTATGTATCTCAGAATTTTCTAGTTCTAAACACCTATGTATGTTTTCCCCTTCTTTTGTTTTCTGATACAAATGGGAATATAGTTTTTTGCATTGTTGTGCAATTTTAAAGGATTAACAAAATATATTGGATAAATTTTCATATTAGCACAAATATGTCTATCACATTTAAAAGATAGTTGTGAACTCTTCTTTCTAGATGTATCATAATTTAATCAATTAGTTCCCTCTTGATGAATATTAATGTTGCCTTCAGTTTTCTTTTAGTGTTTCAAAAAATGCTAGAGGAGAAATTCTTGTGTAGGCCTGTATGCAGACAGATATGGTAAGACACCTCCAAATTTTCCAAAGTGAAATTGGTAGGTCAAAGTGAATATGCATTTCTTTTAGTTGGATATTAGTAAAATGCTCTCCAAAGAGATTCCACCAATTTATACTCACATCAACAACAAATGAGACCACCTGTTCACCCACATCCTCTGTATACCGTGAAAGATCAACTTCTCAATCTTTGCCAACCCGATCCGTCTAAAAACTAGCATCTCATTTCAACTTATGATCCTTTAATTATGAATGAGTTTGCACTTCTTTCTTTTCACATCAGTATACATTTGAACTGCTGGTTCATGTCCTTTGAATAATAAACTTCGGCGGGGCCAAGCTGGGTCAGGTAGCCACTGCTAATGCTATTGAATTATGATGAGTTAATCTAAGCAAGAAGCTCATGAACAATGTGATTTATCCCAGAAAGATGTTTCTGAAGTTGGATTTTTTTTTTTGGCATTTGTGACAGCTTTATTTTAATAAATTTTATTCTCAAAAATTTTAATTCCCATTGTGTGTTTGTGTGTGTTTGCTTATACCAATATTTCTGCTTACTATTATAAAATATAAAAAAAATTGAGGTCCATTCTTAAAAAAAATATCTAGTAGTAATAAGTAAAGCCATCACTTAGCTCACTTTTGGACATTTGGCCTTCATCTTTTGGCTGTCTCTTTTTTCCACATGCAGTCCTAATTCAATTTCCTCTCCAGATCTCAGAGGGGTTAGGGGAGATGTTGGCACTATATGAGTGAAGAAAGTGTCCGGTTTAATGTCCACTCTTGTTCACCGTTATGAACAAAGGAAGGCATCTCGAGTGTGTTTCATGTGTGTGACTGCTTAAGAGCCAATTTTCACCTCTGTGGGATCTGAGTAAGAGCTGACTCCCAAGGACAGGATATAGGGAGAGCTTTGCATAAGCTTGTGTGAGGTGAGTCCTAGAGAAAGGCCATGGCTCACTTCTTAGCTGAATATTGGGCTTTGGAAACCCTATTGTGTGCCAGTATCATCAACCTACACATGATGTCACAAGACGGAGAAAATACTATAAATGGTATCCAGGTTCATGGCACAGAGTCTCCCAGGACCAGGAGATGAAGGGCTGGCAGTGCTGGCACAATTCCTTGGCTGAAAAAAGGGCCATGGCAGAGACCAAGCTGAACTGTAGGTGCAGCCACTGCTTAAACATAAGACCTCGCCTCATTAATTTGGGTGATGAGGACATCAGACACTGCCACCTTCTGTGAATAGCCTTTTTGTTTTGTTTTGTTTTGTTTTTGGTGAATTCTTAAATAGCCTCTTAGCCACCATTGTGGCTCCAAAATTGTGACCTTCTAACAGTTACCATGGAAAGAATTCCTAGATTATAAATAATGACTATGTGAGTTTCCTAGTTACCAAGTGTATTTATAAAATGAATTCCAAAGGTACATGACATTTAATTCCAACCTATTTTTAGAAACTAAAGGATAATAAAGGAAAATATTAATACTTTTTTGTAGAAGAGAAAAATTATAATATTTTTCCAAATCTAATTATAGAGTAATAGATCTATATGGCTATTAGGAAAAAAATAAAGACTTTTAGTAATATACTGTCCTTGGGGACTTAAAGAAAGCATTTACAATAATGTAGATTTCAGTGATACACTGGATTACCATGATCATGCATGGGATTAGATTTATAAAATTTATTTTAGAAATAAACAGATGCAGAGTCCCTTGATAATTTTTGTCAGACACATAAATTGGGAGAACTGCTATGTCTTCTCTTTTACAACATTATTTTTATTAAAGAAAATCATTATTTCTCATAAAGAACTCTTGAAAGCAAAGGTTTAACTAGTTAGAAAAATCACAATCCAAAAAAGGAAATGAGGGTTTCTAAGGAATATGTTTAAGAAAGAGAAAAGCTACTAAATGGACTGTAAATCACATTTTAATGTGCTGTAGAAATAAATGCGAGTTCAAAATAGATATTAAAGCAATGAAAACACAGTAATTTTTACATCTGTCTAATAATATTTTGTCTTTTCCAAGCACTATTCCAGGAGATGCTTCAAAGAAGTTTATACGTGATGTTTCTTCAACTTGGTTGCAATGTCTCATAATTGAAAATTTTTCTCATTTCTGTATTGTTTTTTTATTTCAGCATATTGTGGGGGTACAAATGTTAAGGTTACACATATTGCCTTTGCCCGCACTCCCCACTCAAGTCAGAGCTTCAAGCATGACCCCACTCATTATGTATGTATATACCTATCCCCTCTTCCCCCCTCCCATCCACCCGACACCCGATAAATGTTATTCCTATATGTCCACTTAGGTGTTGATCAGTAAAACCAATTTGCTGGTGAGTACATGTGTTGCTTGTTTTTCCATTCTTGGGATACTTTACTTAGTAGAATGGGTTCCAGCTCTATCCAGGAAAACACAAGAGGTGCTATATCACCACTGTTTCTTATAGCTGAATAGTACTCCATGGTATACATATACCACATTTTATTAATCCACTCGTGTATTGATGGGCACTTGGGTTGTTTCCACAACTTTGCGATTGTGAATTGTGCTGCCATAAACATTCGAGTGCAGATGTCTTTTTTATAGAGTGTCTTTTGTTCTTTTGGGTAGATGCCCAGTAATGGGATTGCTGGATCAAATGGTAGATCCACTTGTATCGCTTTAAGTTATCTCCATATTGTTTGTACAGAGGTTGCACTAGTTTACGGTCCCACCAGCAGTGTAGGAGTGTTCCTATCTCTCCGCATCCATGCCAACATTTATTGTTTTGTGACTTTTTGATAAAGGCCGTTCTCACTGGAGATAAGTGATATCTCATTGCGGTTTTGATTTGCATTTCCCTGATGATTAGCGATGTTGAGCATTTTTTCATATGTTTGTTGGCCATTATTCTGTCTTCTTTTGAAAAGTTTCTGTTCATGTCCTTTGCTCACTTTTTCATAGGGTTGTTTGATTTTTTCTTGCTGATTTTCCTAAGTTCTAAATAGATTCTAGTTATCAGCCCTTTATTGGATGTGTAGCATGCAAAAATTTTCTCCCATTCTGTAGGTTGTCTGTTTGCTCTCTTGACAGTTTCTTTGGCTGTGCAGAAGCTTTTTAGTTTGATCAGATCCCATTTATTTATTTTTGTTGTTGCTGTGACTTTCTTTGAGGTCTCCTTCATAAATTCTTTGCCTAGGCCAATGTCTAGAAGAGTATTTCCAACGTTTTCCTCTAGAATTCTAATAGTTTCACACTTTAGGTTTAAGTCTGTTACCCAGCGTGTGTTGATCTTTGTGAGAGGTGAAAGGTGTGGATCCTGCTTCAGTCTTCTACATGTGGCTATCCGGTTTTCCCAGCACCATTTATTGAATAAGGATTCTTTTCCCCAGTGTCTGTTTTTTGTCTGCCTTGTCAAAGATAAGATGGCTATTTGAGGATGGTTTTATATCTGGGTTCTCAGTTCTGTTCCACTGGTCAATGTCCCTATTCTTGTGCCAGTACCAAGACGATTTAATTACTACAGCCTTGTAGTATAGTTTGAAATCTGGCAAATTGATATCTCCCATTTTGTTGTTATTGCCTAGAATTGCTTTTGCTATACGAGGTCTTCTCTGGTTCCATACGAAGTGTAAAATTATTTTGTCTATATCTGTGAAAACTGATGTTGGTATTTTAATAGAAATTGCATTGAATCTGCAGATCACTTTGGGTAGTATAGACATTTTAACAATGTTGATTCTGCTGTCCACGAGCATAGTATGGTTTTCCACCTGTTTATATCCTCTGCTGTTTCCTTTCTCAGTGTTTCATAGTTCTCCCTGTAGAGGTCTGACTGACATTTACAGGACATTCTACCCAAAATCCACTGAATGTATGTTCTTCTCATCAGTTCATGGGACATTCTCTAGGATTGACCATATCCTAGGATACAAAGCAGTCTCAAAAAATTTTAAAAAATAGAAATTATACCATGTATCATCTCAGATCATAGTGGAATAAAAGTAGAAATCAACCCTAACAGAAACTCTCATTTCTACACAAACACATGGAAATTAAACAACCTTGTGCTGAATAATTACTTCATAAATGAGGAAATCAAGATGAAAATCAGAAAATTCCTTGAACTTAATGACAAAGGAGACACAAGTTATTGAAATCTGTGGGACACAGCTAAAGCAGTCCTGAAAGTTTATTTCCATAAATGCCTATATCCAAAAGTCAGAAAGATCACAAATAGACAATCTAATGAATCAACTCAAAGAGCTGGAAAAAGAAGAACAGACCAACCCCAAACTCAGCAGAAGAAGTGAAATTAACAAGATCAAATCAGAACTAAAAGAAATTGACAACAGGAAATCTATAAAAAATATTAATAAAACAAAAAGTTGCTTCTTTGAAAAAATAAACAAAATGGACACACCTATGTCTAGACTAACAAAAAGCAGAAAAGAGAAATCTCTAATAAGCTCCATCAGGAAGAAAAAAGGAGATATTACAACTGATGTCATTGAGATACAAGAAATAATCTATGAATACTACAAAAAGCTTTATGCACACAAACTGGAAAATGTGGAGGAAATGGACAAATTTTTAGAAACACACAGCCTCCCTAGGCTCAACCAGGAAGAAATAGAATTCCTGAACAGACCAATATCAAGTGCTGAAATTGAAACAGCAATAAAAAACATTCCTAAAAAGAAAAGTCCTGAACCAGATGGTTTCACACCCGAATTTTACCACACCTATAAAGAAGAACTGGTGCCTATCCTGCAGAAATTATTCCACAACACTGAGAAGGATGGAATCCTACTCGACTCATTTTATGATGTCAACATCACTTTGATACCAAAACCAGGAAAGGATGAAACAAAGAAAGAAAACTACAGTCCAATATCCCTTATGAATATAGATGCAAAAATTCTCAGCAAAATCCTAGCTAACTGAATACAGGTGTTTATCAAGAAAATAATCCATCACAACCAAGTGGGCTTCATCCCATGGATGCAGGGTTGGTTCAACATATGCAAATCTATAAATGCAATTCACCACATAAACAGAAGTAAAAACAAAGACCATATGATCCTTTCAATAAATCTAGAAAAAGCATTTGACAAAATTTAACACCCTTTTATGATAAGAACATTTAACAAAATAGACATAGAAGGGGCTTACCTAAAAATGATGCAAGCCATATATGACAGATCCATAGCCAACATCACACTGAATGGGGAAATATTGAAAGCATTCCCACTTAGAACTGGAACTAGGCAAGGTTTCCCACTATCTCCACTTCTATTCAACATAGTGCTGGAAGTCCTGGCTATAGCAATCAGACAAGAGAGTGGAATTAAAGGCATCCAAATAGGGGCAGAAGAAATCAAACTCTCACTCTTTGCTGATGATATGATATTATATCTAGAAAACCCCAAGGATTCAGCCAAGAGGCTCCTGGAATTAATAAATGAATTTAGTAAAGTTTCAGGATACAAAATCAATACACACAAATCGGAGGCATTCATATATGCTAATAACAGTCAAATTGAGAACCAAATCAAAGACTCAATACCCTTCACAATAGCAACAAAGAAAATAAAGTACCTAGGAATATATTTAACTAAGGAGGTAAAAGTCCTTCCTGATCCTTAAATCATGTCCTATCTCTTGTCTTATAGTCTGAAACATGGAATTTGAGAATTTAAAATTTTTCTCTCTCCATATGCATTTAATGTATCACTTATTGTATATTTGTAAGTTCTTTTGGTTCAATTTCAATAAATATTTATTATGCATTATATTAGTTTTCTATGCTATAATAGCAAGTTATCATAAATTTAGTGGGTTAAAATACAAACTTATTATCTTACAATTCTAAGTCAAAAGTCTCACATGGTCTCCCAGGGCTAAAATCCAGGAGTTGGCAGGGCTGTGTGTCTTTTGGAGGCTCTAGGGCAGAATCCATTCTGTTGCCTTTCCGGCTTCTAGGGGCCACTGCATTTCTTGGCTGTGGTCCTTTCTCTATCTTCAAAGGTAGTGACAGCAAACAGAGTCCTGCTCACACCACAGGCCTCTGACCTCTTCCATTCTCACGTTTCCCCCCACACCTTCCTCTCCCTTGATAAGGACCTTTGGGATGACACTGGCCACACCTGGATAAATAGGCTAATCTCTCCATCTCAAGGTCCTTAATCACATCTATCAAATCCTTTTTGCTACTAAGGTAACACATACACAGGTTCTGGGGATTAGATCATGATCATATTTGGGAGGGAGACTATCATTCTGCCTACCACAAGTATTTGTTTAGTCTTTCAAAAAATATTTCTTGACTGCCTACATGTGTTCAGTGCCGTGCTGAACAGATGACTAGAAAGATAACAGTTCCCCATACTAAAATAACCAATCATGTTTTAAGTATCCATAATCAAAGAAAATATTATCTAAATATATATGAAGGCTAGAATTATGTACGGCTTCATTTTTCAAAATTGAAATCTTGCAAATTCTTCCCCTTTACTTCCTAGTAACTGTTGTTTCCACTCATTTGCTTGCCCAGATAAAGAGATAAAGGATTCTCTGTACTTTGCCAACATTATGTGGCTCTATTTTTTATTCTGTTGTTGGTTTCACCTCTTCTTATATCTCTTATATTTTTAAATCTTCCTCTCCCAGCGCTCATCTCCCTCAGTTATATGCAGTGAATGTGGAAATGTGCCAAGTTCGCAGTTGTGACTCTAGACTGACGGTTATCAAGGTATCTACACAGACAGCTAGGAATGGAATCCAAAGCCTGGTGTTTGAGGCCCAGCATCTTCCTTTCTATTTTTTTCTTTTTTTTGTCTTATGTGTTACTCTTTTCTTCTACATCTATAGGAAATCACAGTGTTATAAAATTAAAAGGTATTTTTAACTGAGTCTAAAAATTACATTAATTAGTTTAATTAACAGCAGACAAGTTGTTATCCAAATTATAGCCCAATATTAGCCTCATAGCTAGGAATAAATTAATATGAATTTTATAATGACACTAGTTATAGGTCAATACTAGTTCCAGGGAGGCTATTGCTAGCAATTACATGCCTTCCTTCCTTCTGAAAGCTGTCATCTTTGAGGTGCCCTCAAAGGTTTGAGATAGAATTGGAGCAGATCTCAAAGCTAAGCTTTAGTGAAAAGAGTAGCATCATCAAATCCTGAGGATTCAAGTGAAATCAAGTCAATTATCAGCACTCCTTTAGATCTGGGAGTCACTAGACTTTAGATCTTTATATTTCAGGGTAAAGACATTTCAGATTCTATGAATGATCAAAATATTACACAAAATTCTGCCAATGGCACCCCAAACTACAGCGGACTGCAAAAGCCAATGTCTTCACCACAAACAAGCAAGGTAACCAGAAGAATAGAGATTGGGAGTTCGGATCCATAAAACTTGGGTCCTAGGAAGCAGTAAGTAGCCATGAGAACTTGCACAAATGCCTTAATTTCAGCGCTGATGTTTTTGTAAAATGAAAGTCTAGAGCTTTTATCAATCACCTCTAAGATTTTTTTTTTTTCATTTAAAAAGTGTATGTGTCCTTGTTTGCAATTCTCAAGTATTTTGGTTTCAGGATCCCTTTACATCCTTAAAAGATTATTGAGGACTCCAAAAAGCTTTTGTTGACATGGGCTATATCTACCGATATTTATTGTATTAGAAATTAGAGCTTAGAAAAAAAATTTAATTGTTTATTAACTTATTTACAATTGGTAAGAAATCCATCACATGGTAATATAAATAACATGTGTTTACTAAAAAAATAACTCAAAACCAAAAACATTTATAATAGAATGGCATTGTTTGACATTTTAAAAAAACTTCTTAAATATCTGGCTGAATAAAAGACAACTATATTATCATCTTCTTCTGCAATTAGTCTGTTGTCACAAAACCTTTAGAAAACTCCACCTGTACTCTTGTGAGACAAGGAAGGCTAAAAGGCAAATAATGTCTCAATATTATTATGGAAGCAGTTTTGAACTCTCAGAACCTCTAAAAGGATCTTGGGGTTCTCCCAGGATATTTTTCCATCAGGATTTAGTAATGCCTGTCTACAAGTGGAGTTATTTTTAGAGTCTGCTGAAGTGGGAAATTTAAAAATCCAGCTCATTGATCTATGGTTTTGACTCTTGTTCCTGATAGGAAAGCCATAGCTCAACAGTCTAACAAGTTCTTCAAGGTCAAAAAGAACCTAGGTTCTTTCCCTATTTTTGCATCGCTTTCTTGTACTTCTCTTAGTATTGTTCTTACTATTATTAGTAGTATTATTCCTCAGTCAAGTGTCCCTCATGGTTATGAGGTAGCTGCCATGAGTCCAAGCATCACAAGCATGAGAATAGTTGTCCTTTACCTCTTTGATGGGTTTCTGTAAGAGCAAAGAAATGTTTCTCAAATCCCCCAGCAAATCTGCTCTTTAACATCACTGGCAATGATTGGACCACATGCCCCTACCTAAACCCAATTCTAAAACAGGGGAATGACCCCCCACAATTGGTGTAAGCTAAGCAAGACACACCCAAGTACTGAAGTTGGACCCTGGTTTCCCTAAAGCTGTGACCACATGAAAGAGAGAATGTACTTCCTTAGAAAGGAATACTGGCAAGTAACTCACAGGTTTTGCCACAAAGGATTCCAGAAGTATATGGTGTAATGTAGGAAAGACAATACTGAAAGAGTATTCTATTGTAAGTCCCTTAGGGGTAAGGTGAACAGATCCTTTCAACACACCGACCTCTGTCTAGAAGACTTAAAGATACTTGGATGGCACAACATTCACTAGAATCTAGGGTTTTTTGATGTATTCATTATATATTGACCAATTAAGGTTGCATATATTCATGGGGTATAAAATGGTGTTATGATATTTGAATACAGTGTGGAATAATTAAATCAAGCTAATTAACATATATATCACTCGAAATAGTTAACTTTTTTGTGATGAGAACATCTGAAATGTACCCTGAGCTATTTTGAAGTGTACTCCATCATTAGCCGTATTCATCACATTGTGCCACACACACAAACAAACAAACTTATTCCTTTTACCTGAGGATTTGTACTCTTAAACTATCATCTCCCCACTCCCACACCCCCAGCCTCTGGTAATCACCATTCTACTCTCTGCTTCTATGAATTCAAAAGTTTTAGATTTAATTGGCATCTCCCTAGTGATGTTGAGCATTTTTTCATGTTATCTGTTAGCCATTCATATATCTGCTTTTCAGAAATGTCTACTCCAGTCTTTTCCCTAATTCCTTAATCAGATTATTTATTTTCTTTCTATAGAGTTGTTTCAGTTCCTTATATATTTTGGTTATTAACCCTTTATCAAGCGTATGGCTTGCAAATATTTTCTCTCAATCCAAAGGTTGTTTCTTTACTCTTTTAATTGCTTCCCTTTTTGTGCAGAAGTTATTTTGATGTAATTCCATTTGTCTAGTTTTGCTTTTGTTTCCTATGCTTTTGGGGTCAAATCTAAAAAATAATCACATCACAGATCAAAGTGATGTAGCTTTTCTCCTGTTTTTTCCTAGTGTTTTTATAATTTCATATCTTATATTTAAGCATTCATAATTGATTGTTGTACATGGTGTGAGATAAGTGTCCATTTCATTTTTTGTATACAAATGTCTAGTTTTTTCAATATCATTTATCGAAGAGATTGTCCTTTCTCCATTATGTATTCTTGACACCTTTGTCAAAAATCAATTAATCATAGAAGTATGGGGTCATTTCTGAGCATTCCATTTTTTTTTTAAATTTAACTGTGTCTATTTTTATGCCAGTATCAAGCTATTTTAATTGTTATAGCTTTGCAGTAGAGTTTAAAATCAGGTCCACAATGCCTCCATCTTGTTCTTTTGCTCATAATTGCCTTGGCTACTTAGGCGTTTTGTGTGTGTGTGTGTGTGTGGAGGGGTTCCATATAAATTTTAGGATTATTTTTTCTATATCAATGAAAAATGACATTAAAATTTTGATAGAGATTGCATGGAATCTGTATATCACTTTGGGTAGCGTGGACTTTTTAGTAATATTAATTCTTCCAATCCATGGACACAGGATATCTTTCCATTTATTTGTGTCTTCTTCAATTTCTTTCATTAATGTTTTATGGTTTTCAGTGGTTTTCATCTTCTTGGTCAAATTTATTTCTAAGTTTTTTTTTTGTTTTTTTTTTTTACTTTTTTTTTTGGTAACTGTTGTGAATAGGATTGTTTTCTCAATTTATTTTCAGATGGTTTGTGGTTAGTGTAAAGAAACTCTACTAAATTTTGCATGTTGATTTTGTATTTGCAACTTTACTGAATTCCTTTAACAGTTTTATGGTGGAACTTTTATAAGTTTTCACATATAAGATCTTGTTATTAACAAACACTGACAATTTTCACTTCTTCCTTTCCTATTTGGATGTCTTTTATTTCTTTCTCTTGCCTTATTGCTCTGGGAAGAACTCCCGATACTGTGTTGAATGGAAGTGGTGAGAGTGGACATTCTTGTCTTATTCTGGATCTTAGAAGTGTTGTTTAAAAGGATTCCAATTTTTCACCGTTGAGTATAATGTTAGCTGGGAGCTTATCATATATGGCTTTTATTGTGTTGAAGTATATTGCTTCTATATCTAACTTATAGAGTACTTTTTTATCATAAAAGAATGTTGAATTTTGTCAAAAAATTTTTTTGTATCTAATGAGATGAGTATATAATTTTTGTCCTTCGTTCTATTAATTTGGTGTACCACAGTTATTGATTTGCAAGTGTTGGACCATTTTTGCATCCCAGGGATGAGTACCAGTTGATCATGGTGATGATCCTTTGAATGTCTTATTAAATTCAGTCTGCTAGTATTTTGTTGAGGATTTTTGCATCTATGTTCATCAAGGATATTGGCTTGTAGTTTTCTTTTCTTCTGATATCTTTTCCTGTCTTTGATACCAGAGTAACGCTAGCCTTGTTAAAGCAGTTTGGAAAACATTTGAGTGCAGGTGTCTTTTTGATAAAATGACTTCTTTTCCTTTGGGTAGACATCCAGTAGGGGGATTGCTGGATCAAATGATAGGTCTACTTTTAGTTTTTTTTTTTTTGCACTCTTTGCATACTGATTTTTATTGTCCTGATATATTTGAAAAATTCTGGTATTTCAACATCATCATATTTGAATTTTACTGTTTGAGGAATCTCCATACCGTTTTTCATAGAGGTTGTACTAATTTGCAGTCCCACCAACAGTGTATAAACATTCCTTCTCTGCATCCATGCCAGCTTCTATTGTTTTTGGAGTTTTTAATAAAAGCCATTCTAGCTGAGATAAGGTGAAATCTCATTGTGGTTTTAATTTGCATTTCCCTGATGATTAATGATGTTGAACATTTTTTTCATATGTTTATTGGCCATTTGTCTATCTTCTTTTGAACAGCTTTTGTTCACATATTTTGCTCACTTTTTGATGGGGTTGTTTGTTTTATTCTTGCTGATCTGTTTGAGTTCTTTGTAAATTCTGGATATTAGCCCTTTGCAAGATTTATAGTTTGTGAATATTTTCTCCCATTCTGTAGGTTGTCTATTTGCTTTACTGAGTATTTCCTTAGCTGTACAGAAGCTTTTTAATTTAATTAAGTCTCATTTATTTGTTTTTGTTATTGTCATAATTGCCACTGGGGTCTTAGTCGTAAATTCTTAGCCAGGACCAATATCTAGAAAAATTTTTTCTACATTTTCTTTTAGAATTCTTATGGTTTTATTTCCTATTTGTCAGATTTCTTATTTTTTGTGTGTATTATTTTCAAAATTTCATTTAATTCTTTACTTAAGTAAAGAAGTTGAAGTTTACTGAACTTTTTGAATAGGATTATTCTGAATTCTTTTTCTGTCCTTGCATTTTTGGAGATTTATTAATATATTTTGGAAGCATCCTGATTTCCTGAGTCTTGTAACCCTTGTGTCCTTGTGTTAGTGTTTACACATTGGTAGAGACAGACACCTTTTCCAGCTTTTATGGGTGTTCTTTGGCCGGGATAGACCACTACTATTTGGTCTACCTGTGATTCTCCTTCAGAATTTAATACTATTTTAAACGTTAGTTACAAATCATGAGAAGAGTTAGAAAAGTACCAGGATCTTTATTTCACAGCTAATTTTTTTTTTTTTTTTTTTTTTTTTTTAGCATTCACTAAATGTAACTTCAACTAGAAGTTAAAACTTCAAATAAAGAAACCAATTTGGGGCTAGTTTATCTATTTATTTTTGTGTTCTGCTTATTTTTGGATTTGAATTTATGCTGACTTTTCTAAATATGTTTGAATTTATGCTTCCTTTCTGAACATTTTATAAAACTCTGTAGATTTTTATTATTTGTAATTCAAGCTTAAAATGTGTACCCCTGCCTCTAGGTATTCGATGCAAACAAAGCACTTTCAACTTGAAAAATCAGTGTCAAATAGTCCTAAGGCTTATTAGTATTTTATTGTGGGCATAATTCTTTCCAATTTACACTGCGATTATCTATTCAGAGGAAGCACTTAGCCTGCACTTAAAACATAGGAAGACTTTCCATTAACATCTACTAGAAGACTATGAGCAAAGCAATAGAAGACTTTATAAGCACAATACAGATTCTCTAAAGCAATACACACAAAGCTGCAACCACACCAGATAATTTCATGAGAAAATCCTACTTTTTTCTGAATAATCGGTTACAAGTTGAAATTGCTTTGTTTGCATCAAATACCTAGAGATGTATGTAGCAGAGTGAAAAATTTCTATTGCTAAAAAAATAAATAAAGACAGAAAGAAAATAAATTTAGTTTAGGCTAAAAAAGGGCAACTTACACATCAAGGTACATTTATGGATATTTACTTAAAGTGAATCTTTAACAGACACCATACTGATAAGAGTACAATCTCACCCTTTTGAAGTCAACAACACACCGGGCATCCACTTTCTCCAATCATAGGATACTTTGATCAGCTGTCAGAAAGAGAATCTGGCACTGGGCATAGCAAGGACCAGCAAGTTCTTATATTTATTCAGAGCAGATGTGGGTTTACGCAAATAATTCTTGGAAAGCTAGAAATCTGTCATAAATTAAATGTTTTGTGCTGATGTTGGCTATAATCACCCAGAAAGTATAGTACCATATTATGCATCACATGAGGCTGCAAAAATTATCCCTGACATCTTAGATTCATTAAAATAAAATTTTATGGCTCCCCATTTAATTTTTCAGTGAGGAAAAGAAAACATTACTGTCATTTGTGAAGATTTGGCATATCTGATTTTGATGTCTGACTTCAGTACAGTTGTTGCTCCTGGTGTTTCACCATGTACAGACTGCAGAAAAGTGGTCCTTCCACAAAAGGTGGGTGTGGTTGCCATGACAATGCGCAGCTCAGCCATCCTACGGGACAATGCATAAATGGCTGATGCCTCAGCCACTGCCATACTGGGTCCACCATCACAATCACTCCGCAGTGATGCTTCACACAGGCTGTTTCCAGCCTACAATGAAAGATGATAGGTGCTTCCCATAAAGATGCAAAACTCCTCCACTGGGACACTTTGTTCTAAGGACCCCCCATCCACCCACCCACCCACTGGCCTGGCTAGGCCTCTCTTAAAATTGCACTATATTGCAAAATTTTTCCTACCCAATATTTCTTCCTTTCCTCTCTCCTTTCATAGACATCAGACCTGTATGATAGTCAGAACACCCTCTCCACTGTGTTCAGTGCCAGCCCCAATCAATTTCTCACATGTCTAACCCTGTCTTGGAATCTGCATCTAGACAGACCTGAACGAACTCAGTTTGTTTCCCATAAGTTCAACAAAAGACACCACATTTGAATAGAATGTGAAGTCTTTGACAATCAATAAAAGCTAAAATATTTTCAAAATATAAATTATAGAATTTTCAGGAAGTGAAATTTTACCAGAGCCCAATAAACACACTATAATTAAGGTAACAGAAAATTGGCCAGCAAAGTACCGTTAATATTAGGTATTGAAAACATGTAAGTGTTATGTCACTTGTTTGGAAGGAAAATGGATCAGCTCAGAACATGGGCACAGGCTGGAAATGAACTGCTACTGAATAGCAACTCCACCAAGGTGGCGCTGGTGAGGGGAAATTTTCCCAATTAGCTCAGTTTTAGTTTTTCCATATGATTATCCACATTTTATAGAAAGGAAAGGGGCAAGGTGAGAATTTATAGTGACTCATTGGTACTTGGAATGATCTGGCTCTTATATATGATGTGTAAAATGTCCAAAGAAGATGCAAGAAGCTATATATCTGAGAGTGGTCACCAAGTAAGCAAATCTTATTGCAACTAATCCCCACCAGAGATTACTCACCATGGAAGTAATACTGAACAACAATGCAGGCAGAAAGAGTTGGCCAGGCAATATCAGCCAGCCTCCATCATTGGCTGCCCTGGCACAATGGACACATGAGAAGAGGTGCCATGGTGTCAGGAATTGAGAGGTGTTCTCTTCTCCATGGCTTTTTCACTACTGCTGCTACAGAGTATTCAAACTGACAGCAATAGAGAGCAATGCTGAGCCCCAAAAATGTCACCAACCTTTGAGGAGGCCAACCAGCCTTGTGATGGCAAGTTGATTTCCTTGGAAGGGACAGCAATTTATCTTGCCTAGCATTAACATACATTCTGGCTATGAGTTTGCCCTTCATATGGTGTAAGACCTCAGCCAACAGCACTCTCCAAGGACTTGCAGAAGTTTAGTCAACTGACCTGGTGTTTCATGCACATTGTGTTGGACTGAAAAGCCCATGTTATAGCAAAGCTTCAGGGGCAGTGACCATGTGACAGTGGGATCCACTGGTCCTCTCACCACCCGCAAGGCTGCTGGCCTGTGGAGCAATGGGGTGGACTTTTGAGGGAAAAGCTAAAGTGCACGCTTGTGACACTGTGAGATAATGGGGTGTCATTCTCCATTATAGGTCATATATGCCAAATCAGACACCACTATCAGGTGCTGCACCCCCAACAGGTAGAATACATGAGTCCATGAATGACGTGTGGAAATTGGAGCGGCAGTGAAACTCTTGGCTCTGTGGGTCTAACGGTGGGATATTTCCACCACAACACACAGCAAAAGTCTCATTAAACTTTCAACTATGCCTCCTGCTCGGGCACTTCAGGCTCCTTGTGCCAAGAGAACTCATCCTACCAAAGTAGATTGTCCATGTTCACCAAGGAAACCAGAGCTCCCATCACAAATAAAAGCAAGTAAAAGATGGGTGTGATGCCCAGGTGATCCACCAGGCCCTCCCTTGATAAGCCGGGATCTGGTATTGATGGCAGCTGAATAAATGCAGAGCTTCAGGAGAGAGTGATGCCCAGGGGCTTGAGCCCCTTGGGCTGGTGGTCTGGACCGAGATCTAAGCCACATAGACCAGCAAAAACTCTGGCCAAGAGGAAGGGAATTGACAATAGGCAGTAAAACAGGAGATAATGTACATCATTTGAAGCCCCATGACCAGCTATTGTGGTCTGTACTTTGTGACACTAACTCTACTCTCCAAAAGCAAAGACCACCCAGCATCTTGGAGGAACAGTTTCCGGTGGGTTACAGGGATTAGGCTAACAAGGCAGAGCTGAGTGGCTCAAGGAGGACATGGTGGTGGGTGCTGTAGTGTTTCCCAGGCCCTCCACCCAGGATTGGGGCACTCATCTCCCAGCCGCCAGGTGTGTTCCCAGCCAAGTTCTTCTCTGGGAAGCGGCCTCCAAGCTGAAGTGGAGGTGGGGAAGGAGAACCAGGTTATTATAGGCCTGTTTCAGCCTGGTCTGTTTTAGGAAGGATTACATAAGGAATTCGAGGATCTTGAAACTGATTTTTTTAAAGCCTCCCTTTTGCCCGATGCCACATGAAAGCCTGTGTATCTGCAAGGGCATTTGTACTCCAGTCTAAAGACCACCTTCTCTCAACATCTGTTCTCACCTAAAATATCGTAACAGTGTCCTGACTAGAATTCTGCTGTACACTTTCCTGCCTGCCTCCCTCGTCCCAATATTGTGCTTACTGCAGCCAGAGTGACATTTTATAAGCTGAAGCCTTGCCCCTTTGATAGTCCCATCCTGGAGGTTTCCCGTGGCTCCCAGGAAGAAGAAAGCTCTTCTCAGCACAACACACCCTGCCCTGCGCTCCCCACAGGAAGCCTTCCGGACGCGGCTCTCCCCTCTGCCCCGCCACCTCCCTCTCTGCCCTCCCGGAAGGCCTTTGCTCCTTCCCCCTTCACCTGGCTGTGCTCCTCTCAAACTTCAGGTCTGCAGCTGGGATTTTACTTTCCTGGGAGACTTTCCCAGATTCCACAGAGAGGTTAAATCCTCTACAACGAAGGTGACTAATGTCCCAGGTTGTCTGGGCAATCCACATTTCCACCGGTTGTCCAGTTACTGCCCGCTTTGCTAGTCTGAGGCATCTGCCCCCCAACCTGTAATCTACTTCTAGGGAGAATATATAGATATAGGCTATATAATCCACTTTAGTTTTCAAAAGCCTCATAATATTAATAATATATGCATTTATGCTTCATGGAAATTATCACAACTATTTAAAATATGTGTTATTTTTTAAGATCTGTTTCCTTTCCTTAGAGCAGCTGTGAGAATCAGGAAGGCAATATTAGGTCTATCATGTTCATCACAGAATCCCCAGCATATGGTAGGGTCATTGATACATTGCAGATGCTCCACAGATACTTCTTGAATGGAAGAGAGATTGAAGAAAAACTTTTGGCATTGAAATATTATCCAATTGCTTTCACAGAGAAAGAACTTTATCAATTTATACTACCACCTATTATTTATGTCAATATTCCAACAGGCCCAACAGTAAGGAATGTTATCCTTCTTAAAGAAAATGGTTACGGGTCTTGCTTTAATGTGCATTTCTTTGGTAACTAAAAAGATAGACATTTTCTTTTTACTGTTTATATTTTATTGTGAATTTTTCATTCACATCCTGATATCTTTCATTAATTGCGGTCTTTGTAATGTTATTACCTCTGTGAATAAATTTACTTATTGCAGGTATTAACCCTTTATCTGGTTTACTTGATACAAACATCTTCCTTTTTATTTTCTTATTTCATTTCTGTTGTTTTTCATATTCTATTAATATATGGTTAACATTTTATAGTAAAAGATCTGTCAGCCATTTTTGTTATGAACTGAATGTTTGTGTCCCCCAAAATTCATATGCTGAACCCCTAATCCCTCCCTGGTGTGATGGTATTAGGAGCTGGGACCTTTGGGGGTAACTGGGTTGTGAGGGTGGAGACCTAATGTCAGTGACATTCTCAAGTTGTGTCCTTTCATCTGTTGGTATATTCGCCAATACCTATCTAGACTCTTGCACACACCAACTCATGAGGACACACATGTATTTAAAGGAGCTGACTGGTACTCAGGGTGTATTCTGTGCTTCTGGAAGTACCCAAGCCTGACCCAAAGGAATAGCAATCTTCATTCACAGCTGAGCAGACCAAACCAAGATGGTGGCTCAGAGCTGTTTGAGAAGTTGTGTATTAAAAACAGGTGGGAATGAGGGGCAAGTTAGGCCACATAGAGCTGAAACTACACACAGCAAAAGGACACCCTCAGAGATGGATTTGAACCATAACACAAGCTTGTGCTTTCTCCTAATGACACTGATAAACCACACGCTATCAAAGTGTGGATTCCTGCAGCTGACTTGAGATCATTGGTTTCTGAAAACTTCATAACAAACCTCATTTGTATTCTTTCTTTTATTCATGGAATGAAGTTGGTCTCAGCCCATTTCTATTCATTTTTTTGAACTAAATATTAGATCTCTCACTTGTTTCATTGCTTTCATTTTTGAAGAAAAACAATGAAGAATATACCCATGAAATTTTTCAGCAGAGAATGGAGATAGGAATTCTCCATTAGCCATCACATATCTATTGTATTTCTAACTCCCTTTTTAGCTATTGAATTAAATTTGCTCTTATGGGTATGAATACTGCCATTTCCTTCCGAAAAAAAATGTTCTATTTTCTTTGTTCTGTTTTCTCGGTTCAGCTGACCTTGTACTTTAAATGTGATGGTGACTTCATTCAGATGATGTTATAAAAGGCCAAAATGGAAAACGAAAACAAAAACTGTAAAAAGAAAACAAAATATCAGCTTTTGTTTGCTTGTTTTTAAGATTTAGGAACATTTTTGAGTAATTAATGCATTGTAACCAGAAGGTCAAACTCAGGCAATATTGAATCTTGCTTTTAAAAAATGTCCCTCCAGTTTCTGTGATCCTTCTCAAATGTGTATCATTCACTCGCTCAGTACATATTTTCCAATTATGCCCGTCATCGTAAGTGCAGGCATTGCAGCCTTGAACAAGACAGAAATCCCTGACCTTTAGTTTTGGATGCTCAGCAGATGGAGTCTGTCTTATACATCCACCCTATGTTCTGTTTCCACAGCCAGAGTATCCCAGTATCTCTCTTATTTTCCTTCCTCCCAGACTTTTGTGGGGAGAATTCTAACAACACATAAAATTGAAACAAGGTAAAAGATATCTTGAGATCAAGGCTTTTCCCAGAAAATGTTTTAGTGTTTACTGTGTATTTTTTTTCAAAATATTACAAAGGTACAAATGTTTGGGTTACATAATTTGCTTTTTGTACAGTTTGAGTCAAAGTTATAAGTATGTCCATTACCCAGATAGGTGATGCCCATTAGGTGTGAATTTACCCGTCCCCTTCTCCCCCCATCCCACGTGCTTGTTTTCTGTTGAATGTTACTACCATATGTGCACACGAATGTTGATCTATTAGTTCCGATTTAGTAGTGAGTCCCTGTGGTGTTTGTTTTTCCATTTCTGCAGTACTTCACTTAAAAGGATGGTTTGTAGTTCCATCCAGGTTGTTACAAAAGGTATTAGTTTACCATTTTTTTATGGCTAATAGTCCACGGTATACACATACCACATTTATTAATCCACTCATGCATTGATGGGCACTTGGGTTGTTTACATCTTTCCGATTGTGAATTGTGCTACTATAAACATTTGAATACAAGTGTCTTTTTTATAAAATGTCTTTTTTTCTTTGGGTAAATACCCAGTAGTTGTATTGTGTATCAAATGGTAAGTCTACTTTTAGTTCTTTGAGATATCTTCATACTACTTTCCATAGAGGCTGAACTAGTTTGCAATCCCACCAACAGTATATCAGTGCTCCTTTCTCTCTGCATCCATGCCGACATTTATTGTTTTGGGCTTTTTGGTAAAAGCCATTCTCACTGGAGTTACGTGATATCTCATTGTGGTTTTGATTTGCATTTCCCTGATGATTAGAGACGTTGAGCATTTTTTCATGTGGTTATTGGCCATTAGTCTATCTTCTTTTGAAAAGTTTCTGTTCATGTCTTTTGCCCACTTTTTAATGGGGTTGTTTGATATTTTCTTGCTGATTCACTTGAGTTCTTTATTGATTCTGATTTAGACTTTTATCAGATGTATAGCATGCAAATATTTTCTCCTGTAAGTTGTCTATTCACTCTACTGATTGTTTCCATGGCTGTCTAGAAGCTTTTTAATTTAATCAAGTCCCATTTATTTATTTTTCTTGTTGCTGTGATTGTCTTTGGGATCTTCTTCATAAATTCTTTGCCTAGGCTGATGTCTAGAAGAGTTTTTCCAACATTTTCTTCTAGAATCCAATTGAGCAGGGGTCCCTGTGGCTGGTGCTCAGGCTACCACAGTGCCCTCTTTATTTCTGTAAAACGGAGAAAACAGACTTTGCTTTTGGACTTTGAAGTCATGGCTTGGGCAAAGGCATGTGTCCTTTAAAAAAAATCACCTTTAACAATAGTATGTACAAGTCAAATGTTGTCATGTCTAGCATTTAAATATTTTAGAGATTAAACAATTTATACTTAGAAAATGGGGGGGAAAATCCCACTTTGTGTATTTACCAGGCCTGTGCTAGACCCATTCACGTGCTACCAAATTAAATTATTGCCATCACCATTGAGATTAGATTTTTTTTTTTTTTAATATTTGAGAATACTTTGCTCAAAAGCCACACAGCCGGGGTCATTCTGGATTCCCACAAGGGCAAGACCAGGGGAGGGGAGAACCGCTGGCCTTTGGGGAGTCCCTGGTGGGAACGACAGTCCTGCTGTCTCTGTGGATGCAGGGCAGGGCTGCACACCTCTAACATAAACCCAGGGGAGAGAGTCAAACTCGAATCCACCTTCATGCCCAGATGGCCAGAAGAACACAAGACAGAAGTAAACAGGACGGAGTGAAAGTGGTCTTACCAGGTCTACTGTTCTTGCTCTTGAGTCTCTCTAAGATGAGGAGCTTGGTCAGAAGTGGGGAACAGCCCTGGGCAGCAGGTCTGGCAAGTATGGGGTGAACGTAGTAGCAGACCAGTACCTGGCACAAGAGCAGTTCCCCAGCGGCCCAGAGAGCCAGAAAGACGGAAGCTTCAGGCCCCTGTGCCTGGGACAGTGAGGGGCCTGGAGAGAGAGGCCTAATCAACTGAGGCTGGGAAAGAACTGAGCATCCAAATCCATCCCAGGTGTGCTATACACAGACCCTATAGGACACAGAGGCTGGGGTGCCTCGCTTCCAGCTAACAGAAGTGCAGTGAGAACAGATGCTTGCTAAGCCCTATGTGCTGGGCTAGAGCTGGCCCGGGTCACCAAATGAACTCTGGAGACGTGAGCCGGGTCTTGTATTTGGAGTCACAAGGGAGAAAGACTGAAATAATTTGGAGGGATGTTTGAAGTTTGGGCAGGTTTTTAAGCTGCTCTTGTTACTGCTGATGGCATATTTCTGAGGACAGGGAGCAATGAGTAAAGACAAGAAATGGAAGGAAACTTTGGGAAAAGGATTCAGGGCTGCAATTCTCATGCCTTCTGGAATATTCCCTTCTTATTGTTAGGTTCTGCAACACTCTCCCTTCCCTGCATAAACCTCTTCCACCACGGCTGAGTGGATTTGTTTTTTAAATTAAAGTGCATTAAAATACATTTTAGTGATAATAGATTGAGATGTTTACAATAAATATAATTATAAACGTACTGTGCTGTTGCAAAGCAAGAATGGAAATCACTAATGTGCCAATTTAATGTTGCTGTATGTAGAAAAAATTTAAGCTTGTAGGCTGAAAAATTTCTAACCACATTTGAAAAAAATAATAAAACTGAACACCCATCATTAACTTTGCACACTATCAACCCAGAAAAGCATTATTTTTATTTTTTATTTTTATTTTTATTAATATATAATTATACCTATATATGGGGTACATGTAATATTTTGATCCATGCATAAAATGTGTCATAACCAACTCAGGGTAAATTAAGATATCCATCACCTTAAATACTTATTTCTTTGTGTTGGGAAGATTTGAAATCTTTTAGCCATTTTGAAATATATAATAAATTATTGTTTAGTATGATCGCCCTACTGTGCTCTCAAACACTAGAACTTATTCCTTCTAACTGTATCTTGGTACCCATTAACCAACTTCTTTTCATCTCCTCCTCCCCATCCCAGCCTCTGGTAACCAACAAGACAAGCATTACCTTGGCTGAAGTTTTTCTCTCTTTGTCTGTCTTTGCAGGTGACAGACAACCTTGGCACTGGAGGCTCTCTGATGTTAATGGCCAAAGAAACTCTCACCTTGATTAAGGAAGTAAAAGATCTTGTTTTGGTAGATACTCATTTATGGCAGACCTATAAGGTTGTTTCATAGTATCTACGGCCCCCACTTGCTTTTCTGTTGGCCTCTGCTTTTGCCAACTTGGAACCAGCCATAAGGGTCTTCTTTTTTTTTAATTTTTTTTTTTTATTAAAAGGTTACGTACATTGCCCTTGCCCCCCTCCCCCCTCCAGTCAGAGCCTCAAGCCTGACCATCCCCCAGACGGTGCACATCGCACTCTTTATGTATGTATATACCCATCCCCTCCTCCCCCCTCCTGTCTGCCCGACACCTGATAAAAGTTGTTCCTGTGTGTCCACTTAGGTGTTGATCAGCTAATACCAATTGGCTGGTGAGTACATGTGGTGCCTGTCCATCCATTCTTGGGATATTTCACTTAATAGAACGGGTTTCAGCTCCATCCAGGAAAATACAAGAGGTGCTATATCACCGTTGCTTCTTATGGCTGAATAGTACTCCATGGTATATATATACCACATTATATTAATCCACTCGTGTATTGATGGGTACTTGGGTTGTTTCCACAACTTACTGTGGAGGTAGCTAGAAGGGGCAGAAGTAACACAACAGGCCTGAAGTCTGGACAAACAAGTTCTGTATCCTACTGGGCCACTTTCCCTCACTCCCTAGAGCACACTAGGTAAGCAACCTCTGGGCTTTTTGTGTGGAGGGGAAAAAAAAAAAATCAAAGCTCATAATGAAGCATTCTACAAAATATATGAAGGGCACTATACAAATAACACAATCAAAAACTCACCTGTTATTTCTCACTTAGGGACTATAAACTGGACTCAATATAAGGATTTTATTTAAATGTGAAGAGGTGTATCTGATAATCAGATATAGCAATATACTATTAAACCTTAACACATGGCTCTAGAAAATTCCAGACCATGAATTAAAAAATTAAGTTTGGAAAACACGCAGTCCTTTCTGTATTTTTAAAAGGCAAAGAAACCATTTACTCAATGTTTCCATTTTTGCTCCCCCACTCCTGGTATATACTTTTTCAGATTTTGTTTTGTTCCTCCAGAAACAGACCTGACTAGACCAGAAAAGCAGCATTTATTAAGCTAACAATAAGTGGGTCAGTTAATTTGAGGCCTGTTCTTCAAACTATTATTTCCAAATTTTCCAAGTCTTGTCAAGGTAAAAGGGCAAAATGGTCTATATACAATTTTTAAGATGAGGGGTACTTTATGGGAGATGATTTATAAATTTCTATACTTGGTATCGTCACAAAAAATAACAATCTACACAAACCAGAAGAACACTACCGTGGGCTGAGATCTCAAAGAGACGTGGAGTTTAAACACAAAGCAAATCTTCCTCTCCCGATAAAAACTCAAGTTCAATCCCATCACTGCTCTCCTCAAAACTCCCTGGTGGCCCTCCCTCACCTACATGGTGCCTGTGCATGGCACACCCACACACATTAGGGTTTTTATGAACCCTAATCACTCTCAGGCTCATTTCCACATTCTTCACCCCTGCTTTCTGCTTTAGCAAATAATATGTGGTTCCTCTAACATCTGCTTTCAAACTTGCAAGCCCTACAAAAGCATGAATTCTTGGCTTAATGACTACTATAAAAGCCAAACACTCCAGAATGGTGCTGCAGATATTTTACCAGAGCACCGACTGACCAGGTGGCAAGTCCTTGGCATAGCTTTAGTCACATTCCACCTCCCATGCCCTCTTTCTCTACGGCGGGGGCTGATTTACACAGCACATATAGAATATTTCTAATGGTCAGAATATTTTATGAAAGAACTTATAATACATAAACAACAACCCCGTCCCAATCATCCTGTAGTAAAAAGAGGTTGAGTTAGAAATGTGTTTCCCAACCCAAATTTTACTGTGGCTGCTAAACTTTCAAGAGCAGCAGAGAACAGTTAAAATTGTTATCTCTTCACGATAGGGTACTGCATTTCATCACTAAATCATTCTATATGATAAACATTAAAAAATAGTTGTACTTTTTCTTAGCACGCAATTTGACAAACCACGAAATGTTTCTTTTCTCTCCCACAAAGAGACAGGTAATAAACATTCTTAGTGAATAAATTAATTCACGTCACAGCTACAAGTGAAAATTTAAATGGTTAGAAGATTTGTCTAAGATCACACAGCCAGTTAAATCCTTTATAGTCAGGGAAGGTAAGATTTCAGAAATATAGTTCTATATTTCTCTTACATTAAGAGTCAAGTTCAAGCTAAGCTTAAAAAAAAAAGAGTGCAAACGTGACATTTACTAACAAGAAAAGGATAGACTAGTTAGAAAAGGGTATAAATTTAACAATACATTAAAAGCAATACAGTAGCTTAGAATATAGGTTTATTAGCTTTGTTAGTCATTCTAAAAACTGAACATTTCAAGAAATGGATATTACCAATTATAATTACTTCTCCAATTTTTTTGTAACAGAATTTGTCCATATGTGCTAAAATGATGGTTTAATTTTAATATAAGAAATTTCATATTACTCTATACCAATTAATAATTTTTACGCAAAGGTAAATTTTAATCTGGTCTATGCCTGAATGATTAAGATAAAAATCTATTTAATCAAGACCAAACTTAGGTAGTTTTCCTATGCTGGTAGGACTTCCAGACAGGGTTCTCTCTTTTGGGGAAGAGAACCTAACAATAACAATGAAAAGTTATATTGCTTGAGATAATAGCTCCTACGTTCCAGATAAAGCAATCCCATTTTCAGGAAAAACAAAGTTTCCTAGGCCCATTGTAAAAGAGGGAGAAGTTGGGAGAGATCCTGGGACCAGGCATCCATTTCACTGTATTTATGATAATCACCTATTCAGAGTATTTTTGGGGGGGTGGGGAGGTCCTATATTTTTGGAAATGAATGATTTTAGTTTTCAAATCATGAATGTAAGTCTAACATCATTAACCTAAACAATATGTCAAAAGTATTGGCTTTAAGCCATAAATGTTTCATAGACTATTTAGATTTTATCAATACTTAAGACCCCTAAAAACAAAATGAGTTAGAGAAAAGGCATGAAGCCTGAACACAGTGGTTACAACAGCTAACCTCCTGAATAGTCCACAAAAGGAAGGGTTCCCTTAGGGACCAGAGGGCTCCCTCCCTTGCATCACCATACAATTTTTGACACTGCCATGCTATTCCTCCCGACCCTATACCTGGACATATGTTACCTTCTCACTACCCTCCCTAATATCAGAAGTTAAAAACATCTTGTAATAGTCACCTTTTATTTACCATGTCAATCAACACCGGGAACCAACGTGGGTAGGCTTAACCCATAATAGCTGCCTCCTGTGCAGTTAAGGGATGGGATAACGTCACAAGCAATGTAGGCTGCTGAGACATCTCCCCAACTAAGGGAAAAAAAGAAGATCCTTAGAAACAGAAAAAAAATAACTACCTTGAGACTTTAACCTGTAAATGCTACTACTTAAAATAAATACCATCCTAACATGAGGTGAATATATTAAGTTTTTCTAATTTCTAAGCCACACACAGTGAAGACTGAACCAGTCTGAACTCCAAATGCTTGAGAAAAAAAAACAATTAATATTCTGGTTAACAGAATTAACCACAAGAGGATTATCAAAGGTAAAAGCTACAAGACAAACAACTTTGGACACACAAGAGAACATATGTACAAAGAACCCATCAATGGTACATTTTGGTGGTTTCTAAGTGCTAGGCCTTGAACTTGCTGTCACAAATTACCTAGGAAGCTTACTAAAAAACAGATTCCTGAATCTCACCTGTCAACACTGATCTAGTAGATGTGCAGTGGGTCCTAGAGCCTGTATTTTTAACTCTTGTGATTAAGACACAACCAAGTTTTGGAACAACTGCTTTAGGATCTCACAGTGCCTCAGGGACTTCACTTCACTCAGTGCAAAAATACTGAATATTTGTCACTTATTTGACACACTATCTACTGCACAAAACCCTACTAGGCTAACGCTATTAGGAAGCCCTAGGATAAACCGCTAAATAAACCATGGTTCATAGCACTTGATTCACTGTTTCAATATCCCAATGACCATGAATTTTACCAAAAACATACCGAATGCTAGCTGGATTGGAAGACAAAACAGAAACCTAAACTCAAAGACGATACAAACACTTATATATTTGTACATAAAGTATATACTAACTAAAATCCTGTATCTTTTTAAGGCAAAGCACAGTGTCATGGCAAGAGTTTTTGTTTAAGTTATCAGAAGATAAGAATTTGAGTCATAACTCTGTCTTCAACTGCCAGGTCTTGGCTAAACTGTATGACAACCAAGGCCTCTACTCTGATTGGGGGCAGAGAGTAGTGTTTAATCCTAAATTATATACGAGTCCCTTTGATTCCAAAACTTCTGTGATTCCTCATGGGTAAAGAATACAGCCTTCAAAGAAAGGGCAACCCAACACAAGTTGGAAGAACCAACCTGGCAAGGCAGCAGCTGACAGGAGGATTTCAGATGGGCTCCAAAAGATGACATGGCCACAAGTAAACTAAAAATGAGTGGGAAAGGGACACCAGGAAATGAGAACTCCAAGAGCATATGCACAGAGGCTGGGAATAAGATCAGTTTGCAAGTGAAGAGTCAGTCTGACTACAGTGAACAGCAATAGCATTGCTGTCACTCCTCCAAAGCTTAGCCAGATGATACGGTAAAACAGCAGAGAAACATGATAGAATTCTGAGTAAGAAGTAACATGAGGAAAGTAGTGCTTTGTAAGATTAACCTGACAGCCATCATGAGGATGGACTGGTGGAGGGCAAAAGAGACTAATTTGTGGAACACTGTCCCAGAAAATAGAAAGGTTTTAATGCAGCTTCCAAAAGATACTTAAAGCTGTGAATACTAGAAAAATCAGGCCCAAGATATTGTGTAGGAGCACAAAACCTGTCTAACTGAAAATAAGTAAACACAGAAAGAAGAAACAGGCAAAAGTGGTGCTATATACTTTTGGAAAAGGGTCTGCTTTGCCTTTCAGAGAATCTGGGCCAAATTGAGGATACCAGCTGTTATCTGGTATTTTTGCAGGAACCAAATGGGGGCAGGGAAAGAAGTAGCCTGCTGCTTACCCATCACCCTCACCCGCATTTCAGAAAATCAGAAGAGAAGTAGCAGATGTCACAGTACAAAAGCCACTAGGCATTACTGTCCTTTCTTCCATGTATTCAGCCCGAGCAGCTGGGCCCTGAAGCAAGAAGGCTGGATGATGGACAGTGAGGAAGCAGCTGTCACCAATGGCCTCCTCGAAGGCCATGTGCATTTTTCCTATGGTGCTCTCTTTCCCCTGCACTTCTACCTTTTTCTGGATCTTAGTGCAGTCAGGGTGTACAGCAAAAGAACTGACTCACCAGAATGAAATAAGAGTAGGTTATTTTTGGAACAGAGAAAAGGATATTTCCTGGAGTGAGCCATCCCAAACCACCTATTTCATTTTCTTCTCAACCACAACTCAGGACCTCAGAACTAACACAAAATAGCAGCAATCCTGGAAATCAATATAAGCTGGGGAAGGGAAAGCCTGCAAAACTCTGCAGTAGGATAGAGCACACCAGACAGTCTGAAGGTAACTGGACATGGGATATCTGTTTTTTTAAGAGCACTTAATTATTACATAAAAGTATTGGTAAAAAATTAATCTCTAACACCAAAAGCGTACAGAGGAGTGTGAATAATTAGAAAAAGCAGTCCAGTTGAAAAAATGTCAAAACAAACTTTAGTCTATAATAGACTGTATTAGAAATCTAATTTTTCCCCTCGATTTTTGATAACATAGTAACTAGTTCATTTTCTGATTAAAGGGTGAATCTTTCATAGGACACTTTCTTGATCAACAAACATGTAGTATTCTTGGACATCTCACGTCCAAGTGTATTTGGGAGTCACCATACACAGTTTCCTCAGATAAGACAGAGCTAGTAGGCACTTTTCTTTTAGGCCAATAAATATAAAGAATGATATGTCAAAACTACCCAGGATTAATGAATTACCTTAACTGACAATTCTAAAAGAAGCAACTTTAAAGCCCAAGATGACACTGCATTTCCAGATACCTGAAAAAATGAGCAGAAATCTTCTAGACAAGTCTCTAAGGAAGACAGATGCCACAGTCAGCCTTGACTAACTTCCCCTTACCACTTCAGGCTATAGTCTGAGCTGGCTTCTTAAATCAAGGGTAGAAAATAGGTTCCAACTTCAGTCAATTGATAGAGGTTGTCTGGAACATTATTTTGAAAAATATTTGGGAGCCACATTTAGACTCAGTGAGAAGGAGTGCCATGACTGACTGGCAATGTCTGCACTGGGCAGGAGAGAGTAAATTGATGGTACAGGTACTAAGAATTTGCTACAGGCGACATCCCTTGTATTTTCTAAAGGAAAAGAAATCTATGCTGCGAATTGGATTAGCTTCTTATCCAGAGAGAATCTATGTAAGAATTTCAAAAATTCACAAAAGCAGAAAAGTATCCACAAGATTTACCGTATGTCTTAAGAAAAATATAACAGGAAAAATAACCTGAAGTCCTTCTCTTGTCAGTCTCCTCAAAGTAAGCTGAATCTGTTAGAACAGAGTCGAAGCACCAAATCCAGCCTGCCACCTTTTTTTGTATGATTCATAAGCTAAAAATGGTCTTTACATTTTTTAATTGGGAAAAAAATGAAAAGAATATTTTGTAGCACATGAACATTACACGAAATTCAAGTTTCAGTGCCCATAAATAAAGTTTTATTGGCTCAGAGCCACGTCCATGCGTTTATGTAGTGGCTGTGGCTGCTTTCATGCCACAAAAGCAGAGTTGAGAAGTTGTGACAGACTGTATTGGCTCTGCGAAGTCGAGCATATTTACAACCTGGCCCTTTATAGAAGAACAAGTCTAAATTATAGGGCAAGTCATTTTCTGTAAGGAGGTTTGATTCAGTAGGCTTCATCAAGTAGTTACCTAAGAAAGTTGCCACTCTACCCTTTTGTTAATATATGAGCAATTACATATAGTACTCGTGAATACAGTTTCCTTCATCACACAACATCACCAAAAAATTCCACTATGCCTCCCAGAGAAGTGTTTATACAGGTCCAAAATGAAGAAAGGAAAGAGCTTTAAACTGTAATTTTTTAAACTTCTGTTCTACAAGCAAATATAAAAAAAAACGTTTAAACATACTTTTATTGTTTTGGTTTGAAGTCTCAATCCATTCAGAGTGTTGATAGCTTTCTCTGCATCCTTGGGGTCAATGTAGTTCACAAAGCCATATCCCAAGCTCTGCCCTAATGAAAAGGAAGGGGGGAAAGACATATATTAGTTATACACCACTAACGGAGATCAACTTTCATTTTGGCATATGGTCTTATCATTTAGCACCAGCATTTGCTCAATAATAAAAAGTTGCCATTAATTCTTCTAGAAATATACACGTAGTCTTTTTTCTGTCTCCTGTCTACTACATTTGCAAGTTTAACCATCAGCTAGAACTCAACAAGCAATGCTGTTTAAAACACACACACACAATCTCCAAAGTGTTCCATCATACATGCCTTGCCTGAGCCAGAGTGTGCCAGCAGGAAGACAACACTCAGCTTCAGAAACTGTGGGTACAAATCTCAGCTGAGCTATCGAGAGGGTTTAACGGGCAAGACCTTTTCAGCTTCAGTTTCCTTAGCCATAAAATGGGAAGATGGCAAACATCAACCGAGAATCTGTCAGTGCTCTGTAAATTGTATCCTGACACATTTACAGCCTTTACCAAGTACAATTATTTTACAATCTAAAAATGTGACAAACCATGTTATTTATGCACGTATATATGGACACAAATATTTAAGAGGACAGTTTTTTCAAATACATTCAAACGTTCTAAAGAGGGTTTTACAGTCTAGATAAGAAATAGAGGAAAATAGGAACACAAAGATTTACAGTGATGACATCCAAGCCACCAAGAACATGTGGGAAAGGAAGAAAAGGAGTGTAAGCAGAAATCACAAAATAATAAAAATGTTTAGAGTAAGAGTTGCTTCAAAGTAAGTCTTTGCTGCTTTCTCCCCATCATCAGAGCCCTCTCACCTATGGCTCAGTGATGCAACTCTCAGAAAATGGGAGGTATGAAGCACTTGGAATCAGTGGAATGCACATGTAAGTGAAGTCGATCCCAAACGTCTCAGTTTTTCAACTAAGGAAAAGTTTCTCTCTTTGAAAAGGTGAGAAACATGCAGATGACCAAAATGGGCTTAAGAAAATTTAGTCTACTAAAAATCAAAACAAAACTAACTGACAATTTCCTGGAAGATGCCCAACAAAGATCCAAATGCTTTTATTAAATACCATTGTTGCATCAATTTCAGAGGCAAGTGAGGGATTTGTTCTCGATGGGGCACCTTAGGTCCAAGTGGCCATGAATATGGGTATTTGGGACAGCTGCTCTGGTTTTCTTAATGTGGTTCCTTAGCAGTACACAAATGAAGAGAGAAGGCTAAAGACAGTACCCAGTAGGAAAACCTGTAATGTTATTATGGGGATCACAATCAGAATTTGAGATAATCATTGTTAAGATGCCCTCTTACCAAAACTTATTTTTTCCTGCTTTTAAAAAAGAATAAGGAGGGGAGAACTAAAAACTAATTGAGCTCATTTTGTTTCCCTCACACTAAAATTCACAGGTCTTATTTTACTCACAGTTCTATTTTAAAAAAAAGTCACATGTGAAACTACTGTATCTTCAAGCATTCAGCTTCATTAATTCAGCAAACATTTATCCTGTGTCTACTGAATGCACTGTGCCCTCTTACGAAAATATGTTGCAGTTCAATTGTCATTGAGCAGGATTCAAATTGGCTGAACATAAAATCTGCTCAAGGAAACAGCTTCTGATGGAAAGAATATGGGGCTTTGGAGACAAAAACATGAGTTTCAAACCTGCTCTGACATTTACCAGCTATGTGACTTTGAAGAATCTACTTAACCTCTGAACAGCAGCCTGTTTATCTCTAAAATGAGGATAACAATTCCTACCCAACTAGGCGGCCGAGACAACAGTGATAATGCTCATTAATAAAGAAAGTGGACCATCCTAGTCAAAAGATAATGTGAGGAAAAATAGCATGTCTACTACATGTTATTGTGTGTTTTCATTTAAAGTTAAATCAGGAAGATGCTGCAAATATAATGGAAAAAGAAAAGGGCAAACCAAACATCGAATTGTGTAGTTTTGTCACACTGCTGATGTATGAGAAAATAAATCAAATTATCTATTGCATCAGCATAGAGTCCAATTCTTTCTACTGGCGCTATCCTCCCACCTGCATTTTAGCAGCTAACCACAGCGCATTCTCCACCTTAGCTGCACACTGGAATCATCCAGAAAACTTTAAAAAAAGAAAAATCCTACCCCCATAAGAGTCTAATTTGTTGGGTTTTTTTTAATTTTAGAGACAGGTCTCCCTATGTTGCCTGAGCTAGACTGCTGGAATTGAACTCCTAGGCTCAAGCGATCCTCCCACCTCAACCTCTGATATTACTGGTCTGTTATGAAGCACTGGTACCAGCTTTTTAAAATCCTGGTGACTCTAACATACAACCACTAGGTTAAGAAATCACTATTTCAGTGGCGGCAATCCTGGACTACAACAGGGCTTCTAGGAGCCCCGAAGGGCCAAGTGCGTCTGGGCACGTGAACTGACTCTGCAGGGAAGACGGCCTTTTTACAGTTGCATTGTTAAGAATTATAGATGTCGTTTTTCTAAAATCTTCAAGTTATCCATCTCTTCAAACAAACAGTTTATTGGCCACCTGGGGTCAGACTCAGGCACAGCAGTGCTCGCTGAGGTTGATCACTGTGTACAGCGAAAAGCCCGCTCTGCACTCCTGCTTGGCTGTGTCCTGTGCTGGCCTCCGAACTATACTCCCAGCGTGTTGTAGACACTCAAAGGTTTGCTAAAATGAATGAATGAAAAGCTTAATGATGTTATTTATTTAATCAAAGGTATTATCAACATCACCATCACAGGGCCCGTCTGTTGAATGGGTCTTTGACCTGACTCCCTCAAGCCATCAGGGCTAGCTTTGATAACGAGTCAAATTTCTACTACCTATAAATTGATTATATAATCAGACAATATGTATCCCCAAATGGGGACCTCTCCTCCTTGCAAAACATTTCCAATCTGCCTAATGGCAATATTAGGAAGAGTGCCACTAATTAATTAGAATGTGTTTGAGGTAAGCAAAATTGTATTATTATCCTCAGTAAAATATATGAAAGGGGGTATCTGCTACTAAAAGGCTGAATTCCTACACCAGCCATTGTATTAATAGATGTATTAAAATGTTGGCATTGTAACACAAGGGAGTTAGGAATGTCACAGATTTTCACTGTAAAGCGAGTTAATTAAGTCAGCAAATATTTATTGGGTGCTTAAGATATGTATTAACAAAGGCATCACAGATGATACCAAGATAGGCAAGACTCCCCCTTCTCACCTTTCATCTACATGGTATTTTACTGTTTAATTGTAGCTTCACACTGATCATGTTCGGTATTCAGATTCTTCTCCTACAAGGTAGAAATGATAACTGAAGCTTGACAAGGTCAGTCAGCTTCTACAAATCAAAAAGGCAGGTAGGAAGTAGTGAAGTCAAGCCTCGAACCCAGGACTCTCAAATGCTGTGCTCCTCTGTACTCAATTCACAACTAGCTTATGCCTGAACCCAGACCACTGTCAATATGCCTGAAGTATAATGTAACCAGGTATTTTCAGACCAAGTTTTACCACAAAAAAAAATTGCTTCCTGGCTGCCACTATCTCAAATTTCTGTACTTTTTGTACAAATATCAATTTTACTATGCATGAATTTCTATGCTGTTATTCCTATGACAACATAAATTGCACCTTATTTATATAGTGCATATTTCTGGTTATTATAAGTGAGTGCAAATTTTTAAAAAATAAAAACACTTGCAAGTCAAACATTAAGAAAGAATACCTAGCCTGGATCCACTTTTCCCACTCTGGTGTTCATCAGTTAGAAACAGTCATGAGCCACCAGGGAAAACTTGGAAACCAAGCATCATTTATCCATATCATCCAAATCTATTTTTCAAGTCACTCTGAATTTAGAATGTGCATATTGATAATCCCAAAACCAAGAATCACTTCTTTAAAAATTTTATAAAGCTCTACATTTAAATTCCAAGTATAAGCATTACGGAAACCAGCATGATTAAAACAAAATGTTCACTAAAATGACAAAGCTAAGGCTCTTCAAAAAAATAAAAAAAATAAAATAAAACCTTTAAGATAAACAAATTCTATCTTTAGAAGCCAAAAAATTCCCCCTGGTAACTGAATATCAAGAACAGGGTCAACATCACTTGTCCCCAGCTATCCTCACAGGCTACCTGTGGTCACATACTCTTAAGGATTTTGGAACCATTAATCCAAGTCCTGGTCCTCACAGCCAAGGCAGAGCTTCTAGATCTTCACTACAGAAGCAGCTATCTGAACAGTCACACAACCTATGACCTTCCCGAAGGTACTGAAAACTCCAGGTAAATGCCGCACTTCCGCACACACATTCTGTGCTACACCAATGTGTGTGGATGCCTTTTGTTTTGCACCCTCCTTTTTAAATCTAACATATGTGCCACAGAAAAGGATCCCTTCCTTCACAAGGTATACAAAAACCATTTATGCTCCCGATACAAGGAGAACAGTTATAAACAGGCTGCTCAGAACCATGGCCAAGCGATCTATACAGCACAGAGCTGACACACTCCACGGACCTCTGAATGGGACCAAGCACCATTGAGAGCTGCTCGGGGGTCAGAGCGGGGAAAGGAAATCGGAAGAAAACCCGTTTAGTGGCAAAGCGCTACTGTGGGAAACACAGTAAATGCCAATTTATCCCAAACCGTTCGTAATTCAAAGCATCAGCCATTCCCTTGCCACCTACATTGCTTTTAATAGCCTACTTTAATTAAAATTTTAATTGCATATTTTAATTAAAAATACACAATCTTCTGGACCTGTTTCATTCAAAGGTCATTTTATTTAGTCTTTTCTATTCCCAATTACTACCAATGTTCAGAAGACTAAATCACCCCCCTCAGGTTTAAACGTAAAGGTGACAGACTGCCATAATTCTTGATTATAAACCTGGTACATTAATCTAATTTTATCCAACCAATATTAAATGAGACCCTTTCTCAACATAAAGTTGGGAAAATAAAATTTTGTATTAAAAAACAAACAAGAGTCATCCTACATAGTTCTCAACTACATTAAGCATTCCTCAATTATGGAAATCCTACTTATTGCTAGGCCCTGAGGATACAAAAGAGAGAAAACGTTCTTCCTCATAAAGCTTACATTCTGACAGGAGGAGACAGACAAATTCTACAGCATTATTAGAAAACAGAGCCAAGGAGGAAAAAAAGCAAGGGATGAGACGGGGAGTGGAGGGCAAGGCTGCTGTTTAAATAGAGCAGTCAGCGCTGGCCTCATCCCAAAGGTAACATTTGATTCAAGGCTTGAAGGAAAGAGCTCAGAGTCTCACAGTGAAGATGTATATGTAGACTTATTCCAGCTCAAGTTCTACACACAGGCATCACATTCTGCCAGTTCTATCAGCTAAATCTGCCCCTCTTTCTCTGCATTCGGTTCTCTCTTACTCTGACTCTTAGTATTGCTACACTGTCCTCCCTCAGACACCCCTTCCCTAGACACCTGTGAACTCCAAAACCAGCCGGCATCTACTATCACGCTGTCCAGGTGATCTCCTAAAGACAAATGTGACCATGCTCTGGTTTTCAAGGTTATCATCGGCATCTTGCTTACTTCCACTTTAGCTCAGCTCCCACTACGCCTACACACACACACCCAAAAATGTACATCCAGTTGCCGGTGCCTGAATCACACCTCTCCAACTAGCCAACTCCCACTCATCCTTTGAGACTTTCTCTGGGACCATTTCCTGTCACAACTTGCCCCATCACCAATGCACACTGTTCAATGCTCCTCCCTAGTCCTCCCACAGCCTTTTATATTATACCTTATCTTGCTACTCATGTGATTGAGTCCATTTGGATGTCCCCACCAACCAGATTTCTGAGCAAGGGCAAGCCAAACCTGGTTCCTGACAAAGACTAGCATGGATTAACTAAATGTTCAGTGAATAAATGAATGAATGAGCAATAAACAAATGAAAGAACTGTAGCATCTGCCTTCCAGGAGCTTATTATGGTTTAGGAGAGAGCTGCCCTTATAAACATGCTCCCCCATATTCCTACATTGTACCAGATGGATTACCGAACATGTAGAGACAAGATGCTCAAATGTTGCCATATTCAGTCTTCATAAGGGAGTCATATGAGTTACATTTTTTTTAGATAGTTCATGTAAAAATTTTCATATGAAAAATTTCCACAAATACCATTAAAATGAAATCTCAATTTTAAAAAATGTCATCTAGAGTAATTTGATAGATTTACATAAATCTGTTTCACAAATCTGTAAGTATGAATTATGGGATGTCAGCATATAATTTTGTTGAAAGTACTTTTTCACTAATATAATTAAGTCTGCCGAGACTATTCATGTGCAAGTCAAATAAAATGCACAGTGAATTCTGTAAAAACCTGGTAGTTGAATCAACAATAAAAGGTGACTACACTGATTGACGTGTATCTATTATTTCATTTAGAGCTGTAGTAATGTTTTATGAAATAGGAGAATAAAAGCAGCATGAATCTTTTTTAAATCCCACAGTTAGCAGAAACAGGTCACTATGGTCCTCTCTCTAAACAAGACTCTTGTAACCTGAGACTTAATAATGTAATATTTTTTAAAAAATAGAAAAGATTTTCTGTCTTCAAGCACAGCTCCCATGTAAAACTACATATCTCAACAATCAAAAAAAGTGCAAATAATTTGATTTGGGAAAACAAGTTTTTATTGTAAGGGAACAAAGTTTTTGTTTTTAAAGACCCCATTCCCTCACTGTAACATTATTCTCTCCTCCTCCCCCAAACACACAGTAAGTTGCAAATGTGTTGTATTTCTTCAGATGGACTTTCTGTTCTTGGGCACTCCTTATGTGTGTCTGTTCAGACAGGCTGTGCACTGCAACTCTGGCACCAAAGCAACATGCACCAGACTTTACAAAGGAGCTTTCTTAATATCTCAGCTCTGATATATACCAAACCCATTCCGGTACTACACAGCAGGGAGAAGGTTGGAGAGATTCTTAGAGGGATGCAATTCTCTCTAGTCACATTTTCCTCCAAATTTTAATTCCTGACTTAGCCTGAGTCTCCTCAAATGCAGCATGCCAGATGCTGCAGGTCCTTTCATTTAAACACTCAACTAACTCGGGTCAAATTAAACAGGTCCTCCTTGCTGCCCTTTAATGAGTAAGATCGAACTGTGGGGTGGAAGACTGGTGAGATCGTACTACTACAGCTGAAGCCAGCCTCCCTGAAAGCTTGGAGCATTTTTACCAGCTTCCCAAAGGACATTACCAGGGATTATCACAAACATAGAGAATTCAACCTAGACACTCACATAATACAGAAAACAGATGGCTCGCTAGAAGACTCATCTTCCACCCAAATGCTAATAAAGCTGGCCTGAGACTGAAAGGCCCCAATGCTTCTAAATGATTTTCAGGACTTCACAAATGGAGATAATATAGAAGAGTTTAAATTGTAACTTTCCTGCTGAAATCAAAGTCGTAAATAGTGATCATTTGGTAAATATTACCTAAGCAGCCTAATTCTAGAGGAGGCACTTAATGTCCTCCACACCAGGGCATTTTCAAGTTAATTTTAATGGCCATATCTGTCCCCTGATTATGCAACTGGTAGAGCTCTATTTTCCTGTAGTTCCAGTCCCAGTAATTATGAGTCTGCTGGCAATGCAGCATGACCCTGCTTAAGTTGGCAAAACTGTGGGTTCTTAAATACATCACATTTTCAGACAACATTAAGAACTCCCACACATTTCAGTCTTAGGCTATTGAGAACAGAAACAGCATATTAAATCCTCTAAATTCTCATCAAATACTACACCAGGTACTAAGACGCCTTGCATCCAAGACCAGGAAGATAAGAAAAAATTATCTTTATCTCAAGTGTGAAAACAAACTAATTCCTCCAGTATATACATCTTAGGACAAGGCTTATAACTTGGACCAGGTTCTCTAACTTGAAAAAAAGTGAGATAGTGCAGCACTGCAATGAAAACAAAAGCTGGTTTTCATTACTTACTAACATATCTAGTATCTAAAAGAAAGCAGTTCTACCTGCTGTAGGTACCACCTACACTGGAGCTGCCCCCAGGATGAGAGCAAATGCCAAAAAAAGTCAGGTAGCCAGAAAGTCAGACCTGACAGTTCAAAACAATTTAGGACATCAACAACTCTGAGCTAACACACAATCTGCTTTCACTTAAATGTCTGGGTCTGCTGCAATGGTCTCATTTCTTTGTTAATTTGAAGTAACTTCATACAGATCCTCCCCTTCCCCTGCTTATCTTGTGCTTACTTAAAAGGCAACAAAGTTGTTCAAGTAAATATCATTCGGGATGAGGGCAAAGGAATTATATTCCTCAAAATAGTATTGTGGTAAAGAGGGAAACCAGTTAACAACTGCGGTAGTAAAAAGGGCATCTGCTGTTGCTTGTGCTACCAGCTGGTGTCAATCTTCACACACACTCTTGCTTACGCACACAGGCGAGCATGCACACACAAAGAAACCAGTAAGCGTCCATCAAGAAGCAGCACAGTTTCTTAATGTGTTTTTCTCTAAAAGATCATTTTTATCTGGATATTGCAAGAAAAAAATATTAAAGGCCCTAAGCACTATAATTAGCTCAGTGCCCTTTGTGAAATTATGTCAAAGAGTCTTGCAAACCACTATGGAGAGCTCCCCATGGGAAATATTAGACCACACGAATCCCATGAGGCCCATATGATTAAAAAAAAAATTGTCAGAGATAAATTTTCTTAATGAACACTTAAAAAAAAAAGCAGTCCAAACCTTCCAGTTTGAAAAGGTCAGTAAGTTTGTGGGGTATAGTCCTTTCCCACTGCCCCATAAATGCTTGCATCTACCTTCTTGCAAGCAAACAGTACCAATGCCTAACTAACCTATCAAGCAACTTACCATCCTTACATTACATACATCATATTTAATTTTCACAAAAAGTTCCATGTAGATACATCTGTACCCATTTCACAGATACAACTGGAGATTCAGAGAGTCTAATTAACTTGCTCAAAGGCACACAGCTAGCTTATAAATGGCAGTTGGGTTTCAAAGCCAGGAAATAACCTTCCCACGCTCAGTCTTTCCAGTATACACATCATTGCCTTTGGCCAAATGTGGGGATTACTTACTTTGAGGCAGAATCCTGTGCGTCCACAGTTTACAACTTTCCAACCAGAATATTTATAATATTCAACTATACCTACAATTTTTTTGTTCTTTATCCCGAAATCAATTGACTGGAACCTCACAGTTCTTTCTTAATCCAAGAGACTATGCATTAAAAAAAAAAAAAACCTGAAAGAAAAGGAAGGGCATTCTGCAGATGCACAAACCATTTAAGCCCTCAAAACAAATCCATCATTACAAAACAGATAGATGAGAGATATCTGCATTATAAAAAGATTCATTTAAAATGGGCCTTGATTTACATACTCCTTTTCTAGAAACTCAGAAAGCAATTCTTATGGCTAAAGCCAAACATGTTTGCTACTGCCAAAACTGTCTCCCACACAAGACACTTCTCTCCTCAGCAGATTGCATTAAAATGCTTTCATAAGCATAGTATAGTTTCGTAGCTGTAGAAAAGGAGGTGGGATCAATACCACATGGTCTCTGCCCTCTAAGATGCCCAAAAATTTCAAGTCCCACAGTAAACAAGGGAGATGCAAGCACCTAAGGAACATGAAATACACAAGGTTATTCACTGGGGCTTCATGTTTAACCAGGACCAACATGAAAACGAGAAATCTTTACTGTGTCAAAACAGAGGAGATGAAATTCAGGCGCTTCTTGGCAGAGAAATTAAGGAAACAGGCACATGGAGAAGAGCGAATTTGTGGGTAAGTACAAAGGAGATGGTCAGGCCAAAGGCACACTAGGAAATACAGTGGTCTTGGGAGAGGTAAGCAAGCTGACTTTCCACCCTGAGAGCAGAACAGAAGGTTTACAGCTGTCAAACTGCAGGATGCACCCAGCAGTGAGATGCAATGAGTAAAGAGACAAAGAGATACAAGAGAGACCTGGGGACAGTAACCTTGGTGGCCTGGAACAATCACTGAGGAGATGCAGATCTAGGATCAAGAAGAAATTTAAAAAGTGAAGATTAGAGGACAAAAACCCACAGCTTCTTTCACAGGTCCCCTACAAACTGCCCTGATCTTAAAGGGCTAACCTCTCATCTCAATAAACCCCAGCCCAGATCTTCTATTCCAAGGCATTCGAAACCTTTTGCTCATGAGCCTCTGTCGACTTGGCTTAGAACGAGCATGACAAATTAACACAAGCCCCCTTCTCCCCAAAAGTGAACTTTTGGGTCAGTTACCCTGTCCTTTAGTGGGCTTTCCAGAGTAAGGACCAGGATTGAAAACTAAGGTAACCTTTCAAACCACAGGAGGATCTACTTTCTTGGCATGATGACTTTTTACCTTCATAAGAGTAACAAAGAGGGTAAGAAACCTTTTGAGCCATAGGTTAATATCCCGCAGCCTTGCAAATATTCTTTCACTATATATCTAATGGGTATGGATAACCTCAACCACCAAAAAGCCAAACCTAAGATTACTGCCCAGGGAAGACTTATGATTTGAGACCTCCTTTATATAGCTGTAAAAATGTATACCCCAATCCTTTTGTTAAGCTATTATGAATGAACAGAAAGTGTTAATAAAATAACTACCATAAGTGGAAACCACCACAGATGTTAACAAACCACATTCTGTGCAGCAATAGCAAACTTATAAATGCCTTCTGAGGGCACACACATAACTAAGTCCTTCGCATATAATACGTGACACCAAGTTGAAAAAGAGAGAGAGGGAAGAAAACTGGGTCATCAAGAAGGGATGTGTAGCATCACATGATTAGAAAAAAGTTTCAATAAAATAAAAACATTGATTTCACCGTATCTGTATTTTTCATAAAGTGTCTGCTATGAAGTGATGGGTACAAGGCTTCCACCTGGAAATTGTCCACTTTAGTTCATTTTATTTCAAAAAGAAAAAGCAGAATTAAATCAGTGATATTTTTAGCAAAGACAAAGCAAGTAAATTTCCAAAGGACATCCATTGTCCCCAATCGACACAAAGATTAGATATAAATAACATGTGATTTTCCTTCTCTTTGTACAGGACAGTTTGCTTAGTTTATACTTAATGAAGAAAAGCAGTTACATTTTCTAGGGGGTATGAGGAGCCTGGTGTCTTGGCTCACACCTGTAATCCTAGCATTTTGGGAGGCTGAGGTGGGAGGACTGCTTGAGGCCAGGAGTTCAAGAGAGCCTGAGTAAGAGTGAGACCCTGTCTGTACAAAAAATAGAAAAATTATCTGGGAGTGGTGGCACACAACTGTAGTCTCAGCTACTCAGGAGGCTGAGGCATGAGGACTGCTCAAGCCCAGAAGTTTGAGGTTGCTGTGTGGTATGATGCTTTGTCACCCTGGCTAGAGTGCAGTGCAAGAGTCTGTCTCCAAAAAAAAAGAAAAGTGGGTATGAGGAACATTTTTTTTCCCTTCCCCTAAATTTAAGAACAGCCAAACAAAAGCACTGATTTTGATACTTAGGAGAAATCTCCAAACAGACCAATGATGTTTGGGCAAGTCAGGGTATAAATGCAGAGTATAACCTATTTAAACACTGCAGACACAGCTTCAAAGACCTCAAGGAAGCTCTCCCTGCCTGAAGCAGTAAAGGGGAAAGAATCCCAACGGAACACAATCCACAGAGGAAGCAGAGCTGTGCATGGTTAAAGTTGTAAAGGCTATGGGTCAGGTGGGATCCATGGCTACAAATTAAGTCAAAAAGGTACCCTGACAGAAATAAATATCCAATTTGTTTTTGCTGAGGCACAGCTTGTTACAGCAAACCACTCCGAGACCACAGGGCAAGTTGCCCACCAATTAACAGATGGCTTCTAAAGAGAAATACATAATGGTGCAGCTCCTACAATTGCTACATTCACATCACACAGAAGCATTTCTTCCCAAATCACTTCGTTTAAAAGTTGAAAAGATTAGCTATTGTAATTATCCAAATTTAAAATTCACAGACACGTTCATGAAGAAGCAAATGCTTCAAAGATTTTTCCTAGACTATCATGCATTAGGACACAAAAGTAATGTGGCACCGTCCACATCTGCGTCATAGTAAACACCCATCCCTCCGAACTAGGAAAGCACAAAGGCTTGTCTTTTACCACTGACTGAAAGGTATATTAAAAATGAAATATTTAAATCACATGCTCAGCAACTTGGCACACCTGACCATTGCTGCTAATTCTGGATACATCTTTCCCATGAAATCAGGAAGAGCCTAAACACAAAAGTAATCTTTTTAACTTATTACCATATTATCATCTCAAGTACCCATGAGTCTATATAGCAGGGTAGGAGGGTAAAAAAGATCTTATTCAAAAACACCTCAATTCCAATTCATCTTAAAAACTTTACATACGATGCTTTCTCTTTCATCTGCTGTTACTGAAGTTACTAGATTTACTTATTCACATATCTGAGGCTTGGGGAAGGCGCTGTGTTTTTATGGCACCAGATTAAACATTATGAAGGACCATCTGATGTGGGAAGTAACTTCTATACACAGAGCTTCTCAGCTATTTGGGCCACATTACATGGCTACTTTGCAAACACATTTCAAGATTAGGGCAAAGACAAGTGGATCAGAAGAATCCATCTTGTTGCCACAAAGCACTCCCTAAAGAAAAGGGGGCCCTTTCTTTTTAAGGCCTCCTGCTAACTGGCGTTATGACCTTGAGACCTAGATCTGTTCAAGGATTACCTTACCTGGGGAAAAACCTGGCTAACGGTGCTCTCTAATGCTCACTATGATGACTCCACCATCTCCACCTTAACTTTGTCAAGTCAGTCACAAATAAATTCACACCTCACCTATGTGTCAGAATCAGTCTTGTTAAAGAGCTTCCTATGCTGTAGAATGCTATACAAAACGTTAAGTATTCAACTACAAGTACACTCACCACTCAGAGAAAGGGAGATTTCACCAAATACTAGGTCTTTCAGCTCATTCCAATATGTAATAGCCTTTAGTGTCAAGGAGTTTGCCTATTGTGTTCCTGGCAATTTCTTCCTTGCTATTTGTAACGAAGACACGTAACAAAGAGTTACATATTATAAACTAACTTCCTTTATTTGGGGAAAAACTTGAAATATCTTATGTATTCTGCTGGATCACTTACTTGTCAAGCCTATTTGACTAAGGACAATCATTGTCCCTAATCCCAAACAGAATACAACCTATGAGTGCTTGTTCTAGTGCCCCTAATTGACACCAACATGAGTAAGGTATTCTATTTGTACTTAGATTACTAGACTTATTTTCCTCAAGCAAGAATATTTTCCAACAAGAAAACACATATGCATTGAAATGAATCTTAACACAAAAGCCTACTATACTATTTTTGGGTTCTTTAACCTCCCCCCACCAAAAAAAAATTACATCTAATCCTAACACTAAACATAGAACATTCAGTGTTGAAAAAGCTGTCTCATCGCCACAGTTGTGACTTGTGTATTTGTAAAAACTTCAGCAATGGTCAGGTGTGCCAAGTTGCTGGGATTAGTTAAGACTCACATAAAGTAATTGCTTCTAAGCAGTATTGTTTTAAAGAAAGGGAGAGGGACATATTTTTCTTAAGCCTCCAGAATATGAAAGATTATGTTAAACACATTTAAAAGATTCAATTAAATGTTCTATGCTACTTATCCATCTTAATGTTACCCTCTCCACTTTTACAACATGGAAATTAAGCCAGAATTTCTTCCTTTCTTAGCAATTCTTGAGACTTTGGGCTGAATTTCCAGCAACAAAAACCTAAAGGTTAATCACAGCATAACTATCTCAGTTATCAAACTTTACCAAATGATTGTCCTTAGTCAAATTTTAAATCTTATCACTAAGACCTAATCACTTCCCAGTCTTGATTGCTGCCCCAAAACCCTTGATCCCATTATTCCCTCCAAAACTAACTTGTTCCCTCATTTGCATTTTCTGTCACTTTCATTTAGGATTTTTTTTTGTGAAGCAAAATTTCTAAAGAAATATACAAATCAAGTGACCAGATTATCGGTAGATTATCACAATTCCCAAAGGAAGTTTGTTTTTTGAATGTACTATTTATAGCCTAATTAATGTCTCACGCAATGATTTTCCGTATTATCTTCTAAAACCTGGCGATATGCTAACCAGGTTATCTCCCTGCCCCACCTATCACCATGTTTTCACTTAAACCTACCTGAACAGATATCCCATTCTGATCCTTTAAGCTTATGCAAATATTTTAACAGGTTGTGGAGTAAAACAAAATGGACTGGATTATTTTTTTTTTTAACAATTACACTTACAATTCTGCATCAGTGACTTGTTAGGAATAAACATACAGTAAATAAAGATAAAACTAGACTTTAATCTCTTCAAAGAGAACTGAACACTGTCCAAAAAACTGATAAGGATGATGTATAGTACTGACCCCATGGGACACACAAATGTAGTGCCTCTGAGCATACATATGCCCCACACGGCTGGATATCAAAGGGTTTTAATTAAATGACCACTAAATAGGCAGAAGGGATAAATAAAGGTCATTCACAGGCAAGCCTTTCTCCACAAAAGACATGGCTCTCATCAGTTACCAAAAGGAATGGAAGTCACGAAACATGCCTACCTCTGACGATTAAAAGCTAGAGATGAAACGACCAGAAAGACCTGCTGCGTGATCACAGACAAGGCTAACGCTGCTGGTCATTCTCAGGCATTCTTTAGGCTATTCTTATTCACACTGGACCAGCAAAGTAGTGACCAGGAAACATAACCAAAAGGGGGAGGGGGCCGGGGGGGTCACAAGAGGTCACTTGAGAGGTAATATCAATATCTTCATTGCACTTATTCCTATCTTTGCACAATTATATCAAAATTTTGGTTTCCCCCAACCCTAACAATGTGAAGCAAATATGAGTTAACTGTCTCAAAGATACTGACAAGTGATTTTATTTATAAAATACAGATACATTCATGCCTCTCAAAACAGACACAAACTCCTATACCAGTCACCATGGCAAGTTCAAAACAGGTTTGTAAGCAATTAAGGAAGTTATCCTCTTACAGCTCAAAGTGAGATCAACAAAAATTAATGAGTCTACTTGTGGTTATGTTGAAAAGTAAACATTGATAGAGAAATATGAATTACATAAAAACTGTTGCACTGGAATTCTAAATTCTAAGTATTACAAATTGACTCTAGGTAACTAACAAAAAGGAATTTACAGGAAGAGGCACAGAGGATTTATCAGAATTAAGGGGGGCTGGGAACCAGGATCCAGGGTGTTCAGAAAAAAGAAGTAAACCACCACCCTCAGAACATACAGGTGAGTTGCCATCACCATCTCATCTCCTCATCACTTCTTAAGAGCGTAGGTCCTGGAAGAAAATGCCTCATGGACTTCACTTGGGTCCTTTACTGGCACCTTGCCTATATTAAGGCAGGAACAGGGAGGACTTGCCCCATTGGCTTCTGGAATTAGCCTCCCACCAGCTTTATACTAGGAAAGGGAATTCCCCAATATGGAAGGGTCCTAACGAAAGCAAAAAGTGAGACAATTTTCTCTCGGAAAATTTTCTCTTGGATCATGAAGGTCTGTAGAAATCTTTCCATATAAACAGGGCAGAGGAAAGCCTCTCATTTCTGTTCAAGTAAATGATTACAGCAAATATTAACTATCAAATGCAGTAATCAACAAATTAGAGGACCAGACCATACTGCTTCTACATCCTAGCTCAAAAAGCAAAACAAGCACCAGTTTAGAACATTCTGCATACCACTCCACAGTCTGACCAATTCCCTCCACCACCATCTCACCCTAGCCATGAGGTGCCACCACAGGAAGTTACGTTAGCAGAGTACAGTATTCTGTACTTATCCTTGAGGATTATGTTCTAAGACCCCCAGATGATGCCTGAAACTGTGGATAGTACCAAACCCCATATATACTCTTTTTCGGTCTGTTAACCGAGATGGCTACTAAGCAACTAACAGCATCTAATATGCTGGACAAAGCGATGATTCTCACCCTGGATGGGAAGGCAAGAATTTCATCACACTACTCAGAAGGGTGCACGATTTAAAACTTATGAATTGCTTATTTCTGGAATTTTCCATTTGATATTTTCAGACCATGGTTGACCACGATCTATCAAGAAACTGAAACCTCAGATATGGGGGAACTACTATATTTCATGACTCAGGCTCTCTCCAACATAGTCACCACTTGAAATCAAGAACCCAACACTGGCTGATATTCTCCACCACAACCACAAATCTTAGACAAAGGCTGCCAAACAACTGGCTAAGTCTGGGTCATCTTCACTACTAATACCACACAAGATCTTACAGCTCCAGAGGTAGAAGACCTTCCTCATCCCATAAAGAGACTTTTGGAAGCTCCTTCACAAATACAGGGGCAAAGTATACAGTAGGAAAAGAAAAGTCTACATGAAGCTTTAATAAAGACCTTAACCATGAACAGTGTTACCCTTTTCATTATTTTAAACTCCTACAACCCAGGGGGAGGCTTTCTGTGAGGACTCAACACATGGAATCACTTTTCAGTTGTCAATAGCCAACATTTGAAAATAAATACAGTCACTAAGTGTGGAATGATGTTCCTGCAGCCAGCAGGCATTTGGCTGATGCTAACAGAGAAGGCAGGAAGCCAAGATATAAGACCTAAAATTTAAAAGGAAGGCTGCTCTACTCAGCACCAGAATCTGAAATAATGCAAAGGCAGAAGTAGGCCACAGATCACCTGCCTCTAAATTCAACATCCATCAGCATCTGTCTGCTAAAGTTGCTTCAGGAAGATACTTAAGTTTTTTTTTCTTTTTTTTTTTTTGAGACAGAGTCTCACTCTGTTGCCCGGGCTAGAGTGAGTGCCGTGGCGTCAGCTTAGCTCACAGCAACCTCAAACTCCTGGGCTCAAGCAATCCTTCTGCCTCAGCCTCCCAAGTGGCTGGGACTACAG
>CAUYRT010027151.1:0-56856 GCA_963574885.1 Lepilemur ruficaudatus | reverse complement strand
TTTTTTTTTTTATTCTGTATAAACCTCATACAGTTTTTTAGGATGTTTTCACTATTGTAAATTAACATTTTTAATAGGTTTCTTTCTTTCAAGTAGGTAATAAGAAAAACATTTTGTTTTCTGATATATATGTTATGAAGTATGAAACTTACTTTGTCAATTCTATTAGATATTTGTGTTGTATTTTTAGCAACATTGTTTCACATATTAATGTCTTCTATAAACTGAACTGTTAACAGGTTTTGTTTTGAAACATTTGCGTTGAAATTATGGTGCTTTGAATTAGATCATCTTTCTTATGTGGGGGCCATTTACCTGTAGCCCAACATTTTAATAATTAATTGGAAATTATCCCAAGATCCAATGCTGTGACTTTTCTAAATATACCAATTAACACCTTGGAAACACAAGGCACTTCTTATTTCTATTAAGACTGACACTATTATACAATTTGTTCCTGTTATATGTAAAATATTTTGATGAATTTGTTTTAGCACAAGTTCACATTAAGATTGTAGCCCTTGTACAGCTGTTAATAGCTTTAAAACACATACACATAAACACACATCATACTGTCTAAATATATTCATTAAGAAATGTCTTTAGAAAATGATGGAAATATAATTGCAGATAAAGCTTTTGTGTTCTGGCTATTAGTATATCTCACACATACTAATAAAAATTATTTAAGTTAATCAAATGGAAAAGAATTGTAAAACTTGGTTTGGAATGTCTTTTGTGTATCCTCCTCACCCTCTTCCCTCTTCAATACCTACTTTCGGGCCTGTACCTGCTTTGCGAGGAGAATTTTCTCTTTGATCATAACTGGATGAATCAGCTGACTTTACAAAATGACTGCATTTCAATGTGTGGAATATACTCTCCATATAATGCACATTTTTCTCTCTCTCCTCACTTGGCTTCATTCCTCTTCTTGTATTCCCTTAATCCATCAGCTTCCATATTCTTGCTGTTGTCCTGGACCTGGTAATTACATTCTCCGCTGGTTGTCTTCTCATATCTCTCAGCATTGCTTAGAAATAATATAATAATGGTGTTTTCTTTCTTCAGTCTCTGACCTTTGTTATTTTCCTTCCTTTGTTCTAAGGTGATTTCATCTAATCACAAACTGTCATCTGCATAGTAAATAATTACAACAATTTGGGTCTCAATATCTAACTGTATTCATCCTGATGACTAATGACAAACTCAAATTTATTGAAAAAATTAAGGACATTATTTGTCCTCTTAAATCTTTTCTCCTTTCATTTTTTCTGATCTGCATTACTCATTCCATTCTTCTATACTTTGCCAACTTATGAATCCGGTATAATTTCCCCCTTTTTTCCCCTTTGTCTTCAAAATTATCATCTTATACATAAGAATTATGAACAGCTACATACAAAGAACAGTTTCTTTTAAATTGGTTAATGTTTAATTATAAATTGTACTATTGAGTTTAAATCAAAACGTAAAATTATTTGGAAGACCACAACTGCAAATAAAACAGCGTACAAATTATAGGGAAAAAATTAGTCTTAAAACACAACACTATCAAGGTAGAATGGGCTAAAACAAAATGTTCAAATGTTGTTGATATATTTTCCACTTAGCTCTAAAATCTATGCATTCCTTTCATCTTGTTAACTGGAACGTGTTTTCATATAAGCTTTCATAATTACCTGCTGCCCACTGGGTTTTAAAGCATGTTCACTAATCCCTCTTGATTGTATAGAGTCTAGTTTGCATCCCTATCTACATCCTTAAAAGTGTTGAACTTCATACTAGCACTGGGAGGTAAACATCATCATTCCCCACATAGGCAAGCATTGGGGCAGATTTTCTTGTTTGTGTCACATAGCTCAGAAGGGGCACCAAAACCAGAACACAGGCGTTCCAATCCCTGGACAATTGCTAGGTTTGACTATTCCTTAGATGTCTCTGGAGGAGAACATTCTTAAAAATAAAGCATCCACATGGTCATTCAAGGATTAGGTATTCTACAATAATATGGCAAATAAACACGCAGTGCGTTTAATTTCTCTCTCAATGTATGTGCAAGTACATATTTGTATAGCTCCACTTTGCTTCATAGGAGTGTGATTTGAGTTTGCTCTTCTCAAATGTTTAGTAGCCTTATCTTTATTTTTCTGGAGAGAGAGTGAGAGATGTTAGGAAATGTTTGGAGATTCCAGTTTTCAGACTGTAATTCTTATTTCAATTAGGTAACCAGGTTAGATTCTACAAATCTAGCATAGAATGAAAAAGATAAGCTGAGATACCTTGGGCTTGTTGTTTACCTCCCTGGACCCCAACTTCCTCATTTAATAAAATAAAGGAGGTAGGCTCATTCATAATAATAATATGACGATGATGATAAAACCAATAATGAATTGAGTATTTACTTTAGGCCAAATACAATGCTAAATCTTCACATTTGACATTCACAAAAATGCCTTGAGGAAGAGATTATTATTATCTCTGTTTTACACATGGTGAAACAGTCTCAGAGAGCTAAGTGAGCTTCCTAAGGTAACACAGCCGATGACTGGCAGGGCAGGATTTGGCCTTTGGTTTGTTCTATCCCAAAGACTGTACTTGTAGGTCCCAGGGGAAGGGTACCCCTCACTGCTCCATCCTCTGTAATTTCTAAGGTCTCCTGCAGCAAGGATGTTTCATTATTTTTTTTTCCTATTAAACATGAAATTTTTTCCCATTTTCTCATTACCCATTGAAACATTCAGGACTTGTTTCTTGAATTATGAAATCAATATTTGTTGTTTAAGTTAAAGAATTAGGCAAGAGACCAATAAGTAGAAAGTCATTGGAAGTTCTTAAATTGATGTTAGATGTTGCTAAATTAAGAAATCCCATCATTCATGGGGAACTTCGCTAACAAAATTTCAATTAAAGCAAAATCACATAGTTTTATTGACTGCAACAACAAAAAGTATACTCCCAACATGTTCTCATACAGTCAAATAACATTTCAACTATAGATGTTCATAACACATGCAATTGAAAGTTTTAGATTTCTCTTCATAAATGTTTAAAATACACATTTTGTATTATTTTTTTCAGTTGAAGAACATTACTATTAAACATTTTAATCTTAAAAATGTCACAAATCAATAAATCATATAAAATATTTTTGTCAATATGATGTTTAAATTAAAGAAAACTGATTTCAAAAGGATTTGGGATGATTTTTCCTGCTGGAACTGATACAAGGATAATAGTAACCAAAAGTAATATCTCATTAGCCCTTTGTTACTAAATAACTAAAATCAGATTCAGAGGGCTAATACTTCTAGCCTTAAGTCTGAAGTCATTCTTTATTCTAAATGTAATCTTTATTTTCATACATTTTGATTCATATACTATTAAAATTCTACTATTAAGGAAAGAGAAATATTTTTAAGAATATAATTTGATATATCTATACCATTTAAATTTTTCTTTAAAATAAAATTTAACTATACACATATGTTAGAGAGACGCGAGAAACCATTAAGCAATAAACAAACAAAAAAACATCTAAGTTGATACATACCACACTTTGGATTTGGGGCATTAGTTTAAAGCATAAAAGAGTCAGTAAATTCATACTAAGAATTCTGAGTTTCAGTTTACAAGTCAAGAAAGCATAAAATAGTGAAAATATGTATCAAATCTACCAATTAATAATTTAGAGTTAAAATTTATTTTTATTTGTAATTGCTTTTGAAGAATTTCTGTTGTTTTGGCACTTAAAGATGATATTCAATAGTAAATAAAAAATAATTTGTCCCACAAAATATGAATTGATCTTAACATATGTATCCATGTCAAACACTTAAAGCCATTGTAAGGTGCTGCAGCAGACCAAGAAAGTAACATAGCTGTTTATAGAAAATGATATTAATAATTAAGAAATACTTGAAAGATATCTTTTCAGGTGTCTTGAGCTTTAACAGCTTCCTATTAGCCAAATACCCATCCATTAGGTTCTCAAGTCATTGTTTAACACTAACTTAGGCCTAACTCCAAATTTCCATCTGGTTTCAGCCTTTTGAGAAAGGGTTAGCTCACATAAGAGTCTCATAGATCATGGTTGTATTCACACAAGGTTCAAACTAGACATAGACCCAAGAAAGGTCCTTGCCCTTCTTCCTGGGCACTACTCTAATTACTTTTTCCCCTTATCAGGATCCAAAAGTCCTGACAAATCCAAGTCATATTTACAGAGAATTTCCACTCACATACCCTTGAGCCTTCCTTCTTTGACTAGAAAGATAATTCTCAGAAAAAGATCCATGACAGAAAAAGATGATGGAAATACGTGCTACTGGAAATAAAGGTGCCTGAGAAATTCAGCAGCTGGGGATTTTAAGGAGCGGCATCTGGTAGAAGCAAGTGTTTGTCATCAGCCCTGAGTGAGCAGGCTGGGAAAGCACCCACACCTGTGGCAGCTGCCCCAGTTCAGAAATCCTTTGAAAAGGATTCCTCAGAAGGGGAAATGTGATAAAAATGGGTTACTATGTGAGATAATGGATATGTTAATCTGCTTCATTGTAGTAACTATTTTATTATCTCTACATATCCCAAAAGAGCATGTGGTATGCCTTAAATATACACAATAAAATTTATAAAAAACAAGGGAAAATTCAAACTTGGAAGCAAGAGTCACAGACTGGAGGGATATCAGAGGATGAGACAAAAGAAGAAGAAAGTCTCAGGAACAAGAACTTCAAGCAGAACTTTATAGTTGAGAATGGAAAGGACCAACTTAAGTAAAGACTTTTTTGGCTTTGCTGAAGGATTTTCTTCATCGTCTCTCCCATCTTTTTTTTTTACATAACCCCAATTCTGCTTTCCACAAATCAAAAGTTTAATAGAAAATAAGTATGGATTCCAAATGAGAAAATGTTTCTACATTTGGATAAAGGTGGATTTTGTCCTTGAAATATTATGTTCTCTTTAGTCTAATCAAAGACTGAATAAAATCTTCTTTTGAAACGAAACCACAGTAACAGTCTTTTTTTTCTACACAAAAGGGAATTCATTCCATCGGTCTTGATTCATTAAAACAGATTGGAACCGTTCCTACTTTGTCTCTGTTGACCTTCATCTTTGAATGAGGCTTTGTAAGCTCTTAAATGAATTTCTCCTGAGATTTTTGGTGTCAGTTGCAATTTCCAGGAATTAATAATAAAAAAAGAATACTTTGAGAGAGAATCAGAAACAGAAAATTGAGAAAGCCCTATGTCTTTTTCTTCCATGATATTACTGAACAGTGGAATAAGCACTGATTGAGAACTAGAATTTATGCTGAAGCCCCAGGTCTGAAGCTTCCTAGTTGTTTGACCCGAGGTAAGTCCCTCAAGCTGTCTGAGCCTTTGTTTCCTCACCTGGGGGAAGCTAATCATGCTAATCATGCTCACCAATTCAAAAAGTAAACAACATACAAATGGTTAATAAACACATAAAGTATTCAACTTAATTAGTAATCAAATATTAATAAATACAATTAATATCTATGCAATGAGCAACGATCTCTCTAAATACCCAGTGTTGATGAAGGCTAAATGAGAGAGGCACTTTCACACTCTATTAGAAACAAAATGTAAGTGTGTACCAGGAGACTTAAAAATGCTCATTTAATTTGACCCAGCAAATCTCTTTCTAGGAATCTATCTCCAAGTAGTCATTTAACTACACTTGATCTTAGCCAAAAGGCTTAGAAGTGTTTGAAGTCATTTAAAAAACATGGACTACGCTTTATTCACAATGATAGTTATAAAAATTATAACAGTGAAAAGTTCAAATCTTCCTAAATATTTGTAAGAAATTCAAAAATAAAACTGACCATAAGGTGTATACAACAAAACATTGTAATACAATATATGCATATCAACAAATACATGTGTGGGATTTAGAAAACATTTTTAACCTATTTCAGTGGCCTCATCAGCTGCTGAATATGAAATATGCTTATATTTCTTTTTATATTCCAATTATAACTCAAGTCCCCAACAGTATGTATGTCAAAAGTTCATCCCGCTCACAGAGTTCCTAGAGCTGTTCTGGGAGTTTCCGACATCACCAGCCCACACTTGCTCCGGGCAAGCCTCTCAGCCGTTTCCAGCTCCCTTGGCTCCCACAGCCACTCATCTCCCTTGGATGCAGATGGTCTTCCAGCAGAACAACCAGTGACTGTGACTGAAGCCCTCTGGCCCTGTGGAAGAGGCACTTCCTCCTCTCTTCCCCCAGCACAGCTGAGAAGAACTGTGACATTGATGGTGTCTTTCTGAGAGCTTAAGGTTAAGAGAAGTGCAGCCCAAAAGGCAACTGCTTCCTGCTACTTCTGAAAGTGGCCATGCTGAGCATCCCAAACTCAACCTTAATAACTCATCAGGACCCAACAGGCTCACACACGGCAAGGGGCTATCAACCTTTACCAACAGGACTCTCTATACATCAGAAATGAAGCATAACCCAAGCCCGCCACCCATGTGCTCACACCCCAAGAGAGAAAATGCTGGCCTTCATGCCTGACCAGGCTGATTGGGAAAAAAATCCATTGCCTTTGGAATGATCTTATTTCCTACTAATGCAGTCTGTCTGACTCCTATAGATAGGACCAGCGTTTAGCCCACTTCTCAAAGTTTGGGTTAGTCTTCAATCTTAAATAACACCAATAGTCTAGTCAAGGCTATGCTCTGCAAGGTCATTCTAGCACCTTGTTTGGAGAGGCAAACAGATTATATTTGAAATCCCTCCTATCATAGTTCAAATCCTGGTCTCCAGCAAGCAGATTGTTAGACAAAAAGTAGAGGCAGGCACTATCTAAGGTAGGAGCTGGCAAACTAAGAGACCATATCACCTGTCAAGCTAAAAATATTTATGATCTGGCCCTTTGTAGAAAATATTTGCTAAGCCCTAATCTAAGATCAGGAAATGTAGCCTGAGATTGGGAGCCAGAAAGCTAGTCCCCTGGTGAATAAGCCAAGGCAACTAAACTGAACCTGCACCAGAGAATTATTAGACCCAATAAAAGGGAATCAAGAAAGAGAACAAGATGAAAGAAGGTAAAGTAGGAGATTCAGTAGCTCACTCTGTAAACACCCAACTGACTTAACAGGGTCTGATATGGGACTAAGACAGCAGATAAAGCCTCACTACAAAAGGTAATGATATGCTGTTCTGAACACCAGGTGACCAGGATAAAGAGAGGACTTTGGCAATTGACACAAATCTGTTTGGAGACTGGAGGAGATGTGGAGGGTAGTCAAGAATTCCATCTTCTGGGGCACTTCTATGACATGTGACTCTCGTCTGCACCTGGCTTCCATTGCAATTCCAACAGGACATCTACCAGGCTTAGCACTATACACAAAATGAGTGGTACAAAGTACCTTTCCCTATTTTTCAGAAATGAATTTAGTTTATATTTTGGCATCTCTGTCTGCCTTTATCCTGAGGTTGGCTCTGTATCCCTCCAGAGGATTAACTTTGCACATGGACAAGAGCTGGGATGAAGAGAGTGCAAGAGGTCTAGACCCCTAAATGTTGTTTCACACAGTTAGCCATCGAGTCATCTTTTATTTCTGTCTGCAAGTTCATTACAGATCCAGTGTCAACCTCTGCCATTTTTTCTCAACTGTCAAGCATAAAGGACTCATTCTGTTTTCCCACCTTGCTGGAGAACTAGAAACTTTATGAGGCCATCTAGGGTCTTAGGTTCCTAGGCATATTATAGATACTGTTTCTTGGAATTTGCCTCGTCCTCAGGGATCTACTAAGAAATCAACTAAGGAAATGGGCCACGAATTCCCCCTTCTTTCAGACCCCACCAGCCTGCCGGGGGTTCTGCACACACCGCAGGGGAGGGAAGGGACAAGGCCCACTTCTCACAGGCAGCCTCTTAGTCTCCCTCCCAAATGACCCCTCCCCTTAGTCAAAGGAATACTGTTTTTTTTTTTCCCTAAAATCTGAAGACAAAAAGACTGATTCATCATATTTTTCTCTCAAATCTATAGTTTGCTACCCTTAGTCCTTTCTATTACTGGCAGGGTCTGAACTCTTGAAACTTAAAGCCAGAAATAGCTCTTCCTCTGTTGCTTTTTGCCAATACATTCTTTCCCTAAAGCAGTGAGTCTGGAATAACTTCTCACCTCGAATTGAGGATAGAGGAAGAAAAGGGAACAGAAAACGGCAGGGAAAAATTAGTCTAAATCTGGTTAATATTTCAAACACATAATCTCACTGAAACCAATTGCTCTAGTTCTCCCTCCCTAAGCAGTGGAATATGCTGCAGATCATGGGGCCAACAACCACTGTCTTTTACAATCTGCGTATCTTGCACACACAGCTCCCCGACACAAACAACCCTACAACGAGATGTAGGGTTGCCAACAGCACATGGAGAACATTTTTGTAATATAAATAAGAAATCAAAGTTAATATCTACTTATTAGGATATATATACAGAGATGATCTATATCAAGATGGTATATATTTCAAGATTTGCTCTAAATCATTAAAAAAGAAAGTAGAAAATTGGCAAAGGACACAAAGTAGTAATCTGCAAAAGAAACAAAACAGATGGCACAGATAAATGTATACCAAAAATATTAACAGTAAATAAAATCTCCTAGGGCTACTGATAGGGATGCAACTTCGGAGGCTCCCGTCCCCAGTGTACTAATGCACAATTTCAAAGCTGAAGTTTGGAAATCTGTATTTTGAGTTAAGCACCCACACATGTTTCTAGAAGCTACTAAAGTTTGGTCCCACTACTGAGGAAATTATTCTTCCTCAAATATTAGAGTCTGACTAAATCATGATGACAAATGATCCTAACCAGGAAGCTAAACTGTAAATTCTCTAAGATAGAACTCAAAATACTGCTAGAAAGCAAAAATCACCACTACCACCACCACCAGCAGCAGCAACAACAGCCAAACAACCACATCTGGAGATGGAATCCTACAGAGAGCACATTTTCTTCTCCACCCCATTATTTTGTATCCAGGATGCTAAGATGCCAATGTATTCTCCTGTACTATGTGCCCTCTAACCTCCTTATATTTCTTTCTTAATCTTTTTTTAAATAAAATTTTTGCTGCTACTATTCACTTTTAAATATCTATATGCTGCATATTCTCCTTACTTAAGATTTCTTTTGCCTCAACTTGGAAAGGATAGATAATCATTTACTAGTTTTTATTTTAGGTCTTTGGGTTTGTACACATTGCCTTGATTAATTTACAGAATTCAACTGACAGCACAGAAACTATAGCAGCTGCCTAAATGAACATATGCCTCACATGAAAACCAAATATGTGCTCAGTAGTCCTGTTGGTGATATCTAGATGCAGACAAAGTCGGTAACACAATGAGGGTGTTCCATAGATAAATGTGGGTCAAACACAACCTAAATGAAATTCTCTGGAAACAAACTTATTTAAAGTGGCCCGTTTTATGGTGGTAATTTGTATTTGCATTTATTAAGCAAATGTAAACAAGATATGTTATAAAGGGAAAGAAAATGAGAAATATTTCTACCATCACAAGAAGACTCCATTTAGAGCAGTGCCATCATCTCTTGGCAGAAGTATCTTGTTGGCTTCATTTTGGAACAGATTGCTTTGATCTCCCCTCCATTCCAAAATTTGGGTGCCAAGCTCTATAACTAGTGCATTAATGCCAATGTTTGTTAACTGACCAGAAAACAAAAAATAATCACATTCTAGCAAACCGTATCTGTGTTATCAGAACAGCTCCTGCCCCTAAACCATAATTGGAAAGTCTCTGTAAAAGTTTGTAGGAAAGTTCTGGTTTGGAAGATAATAGAATAAGCAGGTATAATATTTAGTATCTTTCCTAACCTGCTCTGTGTCCAAATACTATTCTCTCTTCCCATACTTAAATAACATTTTTAAAAATTCCTCTTATTGCATAGGTTGTGTTGTATCATAATTATCTGTTTAGATGTCTGTCTCAGCTCCTCAATCATGAACAATTGGAAGAAGCCATCTCTGGCACTATTGCATCTAGCATAGTACTTGCTTAATAAATGTTATGTAAATGAGTAATTCCATAACCAAGGAGTAATAAAGCCATGCTTATATATTTGTGCCTACCGAGGCTATGTAAAAATGATGGAACAAACAACTTATTCAAGGTGTAAGATGGACAATGTCAATAGCATATATTAATTCTATCAGATATTGAGTTCAGGTAACGAGATTCACACAGTGTGGATACTCAATAAATATTACCAGTTGATATGTTCTTCCATTTGTACATGGTGAAGGAGTTCTGCACAGTCTTTCAGAAGTAATCCTCATGTGGTTGACTCAATAATAACCACTACTGAAGACAGTTTAGCCTTTCTTTAGTCACCATAAAGAATCCTCTCTCATCAAAAGCAGCAGCAAGAGATATAGATTTTTCCTAAAGATTTTTTCAGTAAGTTTTACAGAAGCTTTTAAGAGAGGTGGTTTGAATGCACACCCCAAAGCAATCAGCTTAATTAATATTGTGTTACATGTCTCTTCTTCCCAAAGTCCCTTTTCTGCCACGCTACTAGCCAGGATTCCTGTCACTCTCTCTAACTTGCCACCATCTCGCTGGCATCACTCTATAAACTGGCATCTTTAAGAGGCCTTGCACATGTATCTTCCCATTATAAGCACAGCCTCGGTTTAGCCTTTGCTTAGGCAGCCTCTCTCAGACCAGACCCTGCAGAGACGGGCCATCCTTTAAGTAAATAAAAATACCATCACCTCATGCCTAAAATCTCTCAGGAAGTAGCAAATAGTCAAAATACAGTTGATGACAGGTAGAAAGCATTTAACTCCAGGTATTTGGAGAGTCTAAATTTAAAAAAATACTTATTAAAATTTAAAATAAATCTTCAACAAATTCTAAATATTCAAAAACAGATGAATACAAGTTATTGAGGAACTTTTTTTCTAATTCTAGTACTCCTGTTAGTCCTGTCCCAAATCTATAGCATTCTCTAAGGTATTTTCTTTAATATGCTTTAGAATAGATAGTATCCCAGAAAATGAGGCAAGATGTTTATTATTGGATTAATTTATTCAGTTGAGCTGTGTTCTTGCATGCAGCATTAGGTGCAAAAATGTGATCCAGTGTTCACAGATAGTACTCTTGAGTGGTGAGAATGTGTGCCTGTCTTATCATCCTTTGTGTTTTTCCTTATTTTAAAATTTTCTTTTTAACATTACTTATTTTGTTCACCATTTCTGGGTCAAACATCCCTTCTAGCTCCCATTGTTTGCTTCCCGTGCCATGCAGTAACTTTCTTCTCGTTTGTCTTTTTGTCCCTCTTTCCTTGACACTCCTTTACAAATCCTCCCTTTCCTCTTCCTGCCCCTCATCTGTGAGCAGTTCTCCAGCCAAGTTCTTGCATAGTCTCCCTGATGAGAAATCCCAGGAAAAGGGGCCCACGTGCAGGAGCCAGGTGCCTGAAGAGGTGAGCAGAGCTGGAAGGCAAGAGAGGAGTCCTGACCACACCTTAGGCATTTATCTACATCTAGGTCCCTAACATATTTGTGCTCATCTGAAAAGATGCTCTTATCAAAGCTGGGGAAAATAATTGACACCAATGTAAATATCCATTATCAAGAGTTATTAAAGCATGAAGCACTAGGAGGTAAGAGTCACAAGCAATCAAAATCAAAAAGTATTGGAATGGCAAACTTCAGTAGGACAATCCTCACTTATTACCAAAGTGACATTTCTTAAGTGCACTCCGAGTCTTGGAAGCAAATGACTCCAGAAACTCCAAACACCCCAGCACTAACAGGGAATTAGAGCCATCTGCCCCACCCAGCTGGGCAGAAGTAAAGCTGGGCAGTGTGCTCCCTTGACAGTAAGTGATGTTGAGCCTATTAGCATATCCTTATTCAAGGGCAATCTAGTACTATCTTACAAATAAAATGCATAAAGCAATTAAATATCTCCAAATTGATAACATTTAATAAAAATAGTGTTCCACTAGCGTTTTATAAGCACTGCAGAGGGAAATTGCCTTTTTCTTTTATCAAAACTGATAAAGCAGAAATTTCACTATCCTAAGTTTAAACAGTCAAGGAAGACTTTATTCAAGATTGTTGCAACAGGGGAGACCACAATGCAGTCTGAACTCAAGTCTGCCAAAAAAGGGCTGGAGAGTTTTAAGAGCTGGGGAGAGAGGGAGGGATTGTAAACCATCTGTCTTGCTAATTGGCCGTACCCAAAGGAAAAGTATACTTTCTCTTATCTTCATGACAGAAAGTAGTTTTCCCACTTGGAGCAAAGTGTCCAAGGCAGTTAGGCTCTTCCCCTCCCACTGATACTGGGACATAGCTGATATCTGATAGCCACTTGCACTATCTTCCTCCATGATTACATTTTAAAGGGAAGCCTCCCAGGTCCTTAAGTAAGACATTCCTGAGTTGCAAAACTGGAAAGAGGCTGGGAGAAGAATTATGAACATTTCAAAGGGACAGAGAAAGAATTTGCAATTACAAGTTTTCTAAAGTAAATGCTCTAGGAAGAGAAAGATCAGGGGCCTAGAGTTGGGAAGAAAACTCTCTAATGTTTAGTCAAACTGAGGGAAACTTTAAGCCCAACGTAGTCATGATATTTTCAGGGCTTCTTTGACTCTCGCTGTTCAAAGAGAATAATTCATGCACTGTTTAAAAGAAGAATAATTAGGGCAATGCCACCCCTATAGCAATGCCTTCTCTTAATACAAAGTTTTACGATCATTGACAATAAAATCCCACTGTGGAATTTACTGTCTTCAAGTTAATTAAAAAAGAACATGTTTGTTTTAAAAAGAACTAATCTCCAATAATATGGAAAAACCTTACGATGGCATCCATTATGATTTTGAAACATTCCTTGGTATCAGGGTTGATTAGTGCTGAAAAAGGAGTTAATTGTATTACATAACTTCATATAAGCAAATAATTTCTATTTAGATATGTCTTTATTCAGTACTTCAGGTATTCCTAAAAAAAGAAACACTCAATTTGGATGGGTAAAAATGTCATTTCCCCCTTCCTCAAGCTATTGTTACCTTTCAAAAAATATTTTAAGTTCTTATTATAGGCAAAGAATAATACCTCATAATTTAGTAGAGTAAGAAAAAATGAATAAGGCAACTCTTTGCTCTTTAATTTACACACTACTAAAATAGATTATGAAAGTCACCATGTAGCTCTAATACAAGATAGTTTGAAATTAGTGCCATACATAAATGTGAATTTCTACGGCATTACCAGAACAGGAAAAATTAAATCTTGTTATGTGATTCTCTTTCTGTTCACAAGTGTCTTGGTCAAGCATTAAAAGACTGCAAGTAACATAAGGCCCCTCAGTTTTTCAACAGAAAGGGTGAAACATTAGTAAGTATAAATTTATCTCATGAAACCCAAGGCCATCCTTCAGAAGCAAATGGATTCAGAAACTGAATAATAAAGAACCCCAAATTACTCTCTGTCTCTCTGGAGTGCCATGGTCTCTTATTTCCACCTCTCTCCTTTTAATTTTTCTCTTTTTCTGAAAAATTGCTTTCTCTGCTTTGACATGCACAAGGCCAAATATGACTGACACAGACCTTAGTTTGTATCACATCTCAGTTCAAGAGCTAATAAAGACTGACCCACATCTCAGAGACTCAAATCCAAATACCCCAAAGAGAGCGTAAGTGGCCTGCCTTGGATCAGATGTTCATCTCAGTCCAAATTTGTGATGTTGGAATATATTAAGAAATATATATTTTGTTTCTGCCCTGGTTGTAGATAGGAGGACTAGGAGAATCTTTTGTTCTACTGTTTGGTCTTTGACCTGGTTCCTGACACAGAGCTCCTAAGACCTGAGTGATAGGAGTATCTGACACAGAACACCTAAATCCCCTGGAATTTCCTAGGTGATAGGAGCATCTTTTGTTCTAATGAGATGATGCTTGGTGGGCTCCTGGATAGTCTTAGGATGGCAGGAGGGAGTCAAGTGCATTGTTGCCAAGAGAACCAACCATGTGATTAAAGGCATAGAACTTTCAGCCCCACTCTCAGACCTCTGGAGAGGGAAGAGGTACTGAAGGTTGAGTTGATCATCAATGGTTGGTGATGTAATCAATCATGTCTATGTAATGAAACCTCCATAAAAACCCAAAAGGACAAGATTCAGGGAGATTCCATATAGCTAAATATATGAAGGTACCTGAAAGGTGGCTTGCCCAGAGAGAGCATGGAAGCTTCCTGTTCCTTCCCACATACTTTGCTGTATGCAGCTTTTTATCTGACTGTTAATCTACATCCTTTGTAATATCCTTTATAGTAAACCAGGAAAAATAAGTAAATGTTCCCCTGAGTTCTGTGTGTTGTCTTAGCAAATTAATTGAACCAAAGGAGGGAGTAATGAGAACTAGGGTTTATAGCAGTCAGTCAGAAGTATAGGCAACAACTTAATACTTAAAATTGGCATCTGGGAGGGGGCAGTCCTGTGTGACTGAGCCCTGAACCTGTGGAATCTGACTCTAACTCCAGGTAAATAGTGTCAGAATGGAGTGAAATTGTAGGACACCCAATTGGTGTCCACTGGAGAATTTCTTGGTGTGTGGGGAAAATTCCCCACATATCTGGTATCAAAAATGCTGTGTTAGGTAGTGAATTTGAGAATAGGAAAAACACTTTGTTGTTGTTGTTGTTGTTTTTCCTTTCTCAAAGAAAACTATAACTAGAGGTCAAGGCTAATGAGATACCATGAGGCTAACCACTACAGTGGTGTAACATGCAACAACTTCCTCTACTGAAGTCTTGAACTCCTCAAAGTCATCCATCCATGAGAGGTGTAATCAACTTCTTCCAAAATCCTGCTAATGTTGATATTTTGACCTCCTCCCATGAATCAGAAATTTCTTAATGGCATCTAGAATGGTGAATCCTTTCCAAAAGGTTTACAATTTACTTTGCGCAGATCCCACAGAGAAATCACTACCTATGGCAGCTATAGCCTTATGAGATGTATTTCTTAAAAAAAAAAGTCTTGAAGATGAAAATTACTCCTTAACACATGGGCAGCAGAATGAATGTTGTGCTAACAGGCATGAAAACAATGTTAATCTCCTTGTACATTTCCATCAGAGCTCTTGGGTAAACAGGTGCATTGTCAATGAGCAGTAACATTTTGAAAGGAATCTTTTTTCTGAGAAGTAGGTCTCAAGGGTAGACTTAAAATATTCAGTAGCCATGCTAAATAGAAGTACATAGACAGATATGCTGTTATCCAGGTTTTGTTGTTGCATTTATAGAGCACAGGCAGAGTAGATTTAGCATAATTGTTAAGGGCTCTAGTATTTCAGAATGATAAATGAGCATTGACTTTAACTTCAAATCTTCAGCTGCATTAGGCCCTAACAAGAGTCAGCCTGTCTTTTGAAACCCGGCACTGACTTCTCCTCTTTACCTATGAAAGTCCTAGGTGGCATCTTCTTCCAAAAGAAGACTGTTTTGTCTCCACTGAAAATATGTTGTTTGGTGTTGCCACCTTCATCAGTGATCTTAGCTAGATTTCCTGGATGATTTGTTGCAGTTTCACCACCAGCACTTGCTACTTCACTTTGTACTTTTATGTTATAGAGACAACTTCTTTTTAAAAAACTTCATGAACTAATCTCTGCTAGTTTAAAACTTTCCTTCTGCAGCTTCCTCACCTCTCTCAACCTTCATAGAATTAGGTAGAGTTAGAGTCTTGCTCTGAATTAGGCTTTGGCTTAAAGGAATGTTGTGGCTGGTTTGATCTTCTATCTAGACCACTAAAATTCCTCTGTATCAGCAATAAGGCTGTTTCGTATACTTATCATTTGTGTGTTCACTGAAGTAGCACTTTTAATTTCCTTCAAGAACATTTCTTTTGCATACGTACCATGGCTATCTGGCACGAGAGACCTAGCTTTCAGCCCATCTTGGCTTTCTACATCACCTCCTTACTAAGCTTAATTATTTCTAGCTTTTGATTTAAAGTGAGAGATATGCTACTCTTCCTTTCACTTGAACACTTAGAGGCCATTTGTAATGTTGTTAATTGGCCTATTTTTAATACTCTTGGGTCTTAGGGATTAGGGAGGCTCACAGGGAGGGAGAGAGCTGGGGGAATGGCCTGTGAGGGGGGCAGTCAGAAAACTCCCAACATTTATCAGTTAAGTTCACCACCTTATAGGGGTACAGTTCATGGCACCCCAATACAGTTACAATAGTAACATCAAAGATCACTAATCATGTATCATCATAGCATATATAATAAAAATGAAGAAGTTTGAAATATTGTGATAATTACCCAAATGTGACACAGAGACATGAAGTGCGCTGACACTTCATGAAATGACACTTCACTAAATGAAGACATTTAGTGTTTAAAAAATGGAGCCAAATGACTTGTGCGATGCAGTTAGCACAAACTTTCAATTTATGATAAATGCAATATCTGCAAAGAGCCATAAAGCAAAACACAACAAAACAAGATATGCCTGTAATACATTATGGAAAGGGGAAAACAAGAGTGGTAATTATTTACAGTGTTAGGGTGAAACTCTACAACATTTTCAATAGAGAAACTTAACAAACATTACTTTATCCAAGTGATCAAGGTCAATATCAACAGTGAAAAGTCATGTTGATAGTGTGTGCTCCTAATATAATATGATAAGAACGGCACTTTACCTCTATAATCTTCCTCTCCCAAACACATAAGCCCAGTCTAGTCATGATAAAAACATCTGCTTATCCCAACTGAGAGGGTGGGAATCTTATAATATCAGCACTCCTCAAAATTCTCAAGGTAATGTAAGGAAATATTTGGTTCTGCCAGGCAGATACAATTACCCAGATCCTTACTTCCCACTGGTCTAGAGTGGTGACGGAAGAAGAGAAATGCAATCCCCAAACTATGTCATTTCAATAGATCACCACCTTGTGACTTCCCAGAGAGATAACATTTGCCTTTCTCATGGGGAAGAGTGAATAAGGGTGAGGCTGGAGGCCAGGCATGTTGATCTAGTGGAGGTTGTAGCACATGGGTATAAGAGGAGAATCCCTAACACCAGGTCTCCTCTTCACATCACCTATTTTCACACCATTGAGGAGAAAGGGAGTAGCAGGAAGGCCACTAACACTGATGGAGAGACCTGGTAGAATTAATCCCAAAATCCTGTGAACTTTTTTCTTCTCCCAGAGTTTTGCTTCCTCAGAACCAATAAAGATGTACAACGTTTTCTTGAATGAAAAAAAAAAAGTCTATGTTATAGTACTATTCTTTTCAAAGATTTTTTCAAAAAATTTAAAACCGGTTTTACCAAAGACAAACAAATAAATAATAACGAATGAGATAAATGATAAGGTTGTCCAGAGCTGGCTCAACTACTTTGCCTGCTGGTTATAGAATAAGAACATTCTATTAAATAATTTTTTCTTACAAATACTACACACACTGGAATGAAAGACTGAAAGGTCCATGGCATTCAGTCAGAAACAGCCACATGGTACTAATACAGACGACTGCTTCTCTCTGATTCATGAAGTGTATTTTAAAGGTCCTGAGAATTTCCGTCATGGAAAAACCTGCTTAACTTTGCTTAACCCAGCCTTTTCCAATGTTATTTAAACAAAGAATCCATTTTTTTTTGTGGTTATCTCACAGTGATTAGTGCCTATGGATCACACTGTGAAAATCACCCTAGATCAAAAGTCTTTAGAAAATTAGAGTTGGGTCATGGTGTTAAATCAATAAGCATACATATTTTACTCTACAGATAATTCCTAGTAAATTAAGAAGTATTGGGTCTCACTAACCATCCTGTCAGAACCTACTAAAAATTCCCAGGCTGGATTTGCAACAACCAGCAGCAGAAGGTGCTCTCTTGATATTAAGAACTCTCTTCCTTAAGAGGCGAAGATTTCTACCAGGGGTGTGTGTGTGTGTGTGTGTGTGTGTGTGTGTGTGTGTGTATGTGTGTGTGCATGCGTGTGTGTGTGTGTGTGTGAGAGAGAGAGAGAGAGAGAGAGAGAGAAAGAGAGAGAGAGAGAGAAGAGAGAGAGAGAGAGAGAAAAGCTGGGGGAGAGATTATGTACCACTCTAGAGATTCCGGGCTTGCTTGCTCTTTGGGGGTTGTCTGTGTCATTGCTTCTTCCAGCTATTCACTGATTAGTTGCTGATTCATTTTACTTCTTTTCCAGAAGTGCCAGATCCTAGAGATAAACAGACAAACACAGCTCTACCCCTGCCCTTTGTAAGTTCTCATAAATAACCAGGAGAATTTTCTTTGTTTTCTTTTTTTCTTTTTGTTCAGCTGCTACTACCTGATAACAAAAACCATTAACACTCTAAGAAAAATCACTTATAACCCAAAGAGACTACCACATTAACTCAATATCTTTCCCCTCTTTATCAATTCTGTATTAATTCTTGTGATAAAAACATGAGTAGGAGCAGAAAAGACTGTGTTTGTCAAATAAGGTTTTGTTTTGTTTTGTTTTTGTTCCCTCACACGACTTGATGTAACTCTGATCACAGCTCCATTCCCATCTCAGTCTGTCAGAAAACCTATGCCTGTTTTTCAAGGCTTCACTCATTTGACATCTCCTTTATTTAGCTGTTCCTGATCATTTCCTCTATCCCTCTCAAGATGTTAGGGACACCAATTTTTTTTTCCCACTGAAGATACTTTTATTCACACTTTACATTACATTTAACACATGTTTATTATTGTTGTTACTATTATTAGGGGTGGTTTAGGAGGGCTGATAGAAATTCAGGGGAGAAAGCTAAAATTCCCCATGCTTTGGCAATACTCTACCCACTGGATTTTAGTCCTGACTCTACCACTAGCTTCCTGGTTAATCCTGGACAAGTCACTTCCCTTTGTAGGGTTTCTAACAGTCTGATTTTTCAAAATTTCTTTATTGAGTGTTATTACTGCTAAAGTGATAAAAATCCCCTATAAACCTTTTAACATATATAAGACTGAAAAAAGTTGAAGCAAAAGTAGCCTCGTAGACTTTTTCCCGCATAAATATATATAAACATAATAGCATTTTAACTTGAATTAGATCATGACAGCTATCCCATACTGTGACTTGGTTTATTTTATTGACTTAAAATTTTGACTTGAGTACAGACATAAATCTCCCTCAGTTGTTTTACCTAGTGCATTATAAGAAAGAACTACAATTTAACAATCTCCTATTGATTAAAATGTCATTTTTTTGAACTTTATTTTAATACATTTAGGGAGTACAAATGTTTTGTTGTTGCATGGATGAACTGCACAGTGGAGAAGTCTAGGCTTTTAGTGTACCCATCACTTGAATAGTGTACATTGCACCCAACAGGTAATATTTCATCCTACACCCCACTCCTAACCTCCTCCTTCTGAGTCCTCCTTCCAGTGTCCATTATGCTACTCTGTATGACCATGCATATCCATTGTTTACCTCCCACTTATAAGTGAGAACATGCAGTATTTATTTTTGTTCCTGAGCTACTTCACTTAAGATAATGGCATCCAGTTCCATCCAGGTTGCTGCAAAATACATCATTTCATTCCTTTTTATGGCTGAATACTACTCTCTGAATATAAACACACATAGCAGGGAGTATTATCCATATGCCATATATACATATATACCACATTTTCTTTTATTTTAATTTCAAAGTATTATGGGGGTACAAATATTTTCGGTCACATGGATCTCTATTATAATGTCTGAGTCACAGTTATAAGTGTGCCCGTCAACCAGATAGTGTTCATTGTACCCATTAAGTAGGTTATTGCCCATCCCTTCCACCCACCTCCCCTATGTTGGATTTCCATTCAGTTTCAGTTTTTAATTCCCCCTATGCACATGTGTGCTCATCACTTAGTTCCAATTTAATAGTGAATACTTGTAGTATTTGGTTTTTCCAGTCTTTAGATATTTCACTTAGGATAATGGTCTCCAGTTACACCCAAATTGTTGCAAAGGGTTTTAAGTCATCCTTCTTAATGGCTGAGGAGTATTCCCTGGTATACATATACTATATTTTGCTAATCCACTCATGAAATGGTGGGCATTTGGGTTGATTCAACGTCATTGCAATTGTGAATTGTGCTGCAATAAATGTTTGAGTGCATGTGTCTTTTGATAAAAATGACATCTTTTCTTTTGGGTAAATATCCAGTAGTGGGATTTCTGGATCAAATGGTAGGTCTGCTTTTAGTTCTTTGAGGTATTTCCATGCTGTTTTCCAAAGGTGTTGTACTAATTTACAGTCCCACCAACAGTGTGTAAGCATTCCTTTCTCTCCACATCCATACCAGCATCTATTATTTTTGGACTTTTTAATAAAAGTTATTCTAACAGGGGTAAAGTGATATCTCATTGTGGTTTTAATGTGCATTTCCCTGATGATTAGTGACATTGAGCACTTTTCTGTATGTTTATTGGCCATTTGTCTATCTTCTTTTGAAAAGCCTCTGTTCATGCCTTTCCCCACTTTTTGATGGGGTTACTTGATATTTTTTTATGGATTTGCTTGGGTTCTTTGTAAATTCTGGTTATTAGCCCTTTATCAGATATTTTTTCTCATTCTGTAGGTTATCTATTTGCTCTAGTGATAATTTGGTTGGCAGTACAAAAGCTTTTTAATTTAACCAAGTCCCATTTATTTATTTTTGTTGTTACTATAATTGCCATTGTGGTCTTCTCCATAAATTCTTTGCCTAGGCCAATATTTAAGAGTTTTTTCTAACATTTTCTTTTAGTATTCTTATGGTTTTATATCTTAGATCTAAGTCTTGTGCCCACATTGAATTAATTATGAGTGGTGACAGATATGGATCCTGTTTCACTCTTCTGTATGTGGCTGTCCAATTTTCCCACCACCATTTATTAAATAGGGATTATTTTCCCCAGTATATAGCACTGTGTGCTTTGTCAAAGATCAGTTGGTTGTATGTGGATGCTTTTATATGTGAGTTTTCTGTTCTGTTCCATTGGTCTGTGTCTCTATTTTTGTGCCATTATCATGCTCTTTTGGTTACTAAAGCCTTGTATTATAGATTGAACTCTTATAATAAGATGCCTCCAGATTTGTTATTTTTGCTTAAGATTGCTTTGGTTATTCTGGCTCTTTTCTGGTTCCAAAAGAAGCATAGAATTATTTTTTCAAGATCTGTGAAATATGACATTGGTATTTTGATGGAGATTACATTGAATCTGTAAATTACTTTTGGTAGTATGGACATTTTAACAATATTAATACTACCAATCAAAGAGCATGATATGTTTTTCCACTTGTTTGTATCATCTGCAATTTCTGTCAGTGTTTTCAGTTCCTTTGTAGAGATCTTTCACCACCTTAATTAAGTATATTCTTAGGTATTTTATTTTCTTTGTAGCTATTGTGAATGATATTGGGCCTTTGATTTGACTCTTGGCTTGACTGTTATTGATGTATAGAAATGCTACTGATTTGTGTACATTGATTTTGTACCCTAAGATTTTGTGTAACTTATTTATCAATTCCAGGAGTCTCTTGGTAGAATATTTGGGGTTTTCTAGATATTACATCATATCATCACCAAACAACAATAGTTTGACCTTCTCTTTCCCTATTTGGGTATGCCTAATTGCTTTCTCTTGCCTCATTTCTCTGGCTAGGACTTTGAGCACTATGTTGAATAGAAGTGGTGACAATGAGAATCCTTGTCTTGTTCCAGTTCTTAGGGAGAATTCTTTCAGCTTTTCCCCATTCAATATGATGTTGACTGTGGGTTTGCCATATATGGCTTTTGTAATATTGAGATATGTTCCATCTATGCCTAGTTTATGGAGAGTTTTTATGAAGAAGTGGTGCTGAATTGTGTTGAATACTTTTTCTGCATCAATTGAGATGATCATACGATCTTTGTTTTTACTTGTTTATGTGGTGAATCACATTTATTGATTTACGTATGTTAAACCATTCTTGCATCCCTAGGATAAAGCCCACTTGGTCATAATGGATTATTTTTTTGATGTCCTATTGAATTTGTTTTGCTAGTATTTTATTGAGGATTTTTCTGTCTATATTCATAAGGAATATTGGTCTGTAGTTTTCTTTTTTTGTAGTATCCTTTCCTGCCTTTGGTATAAGGCGATACTGGCCTCATAGAATGAGTTAGGAAGGATTCCCTCCTTCTCAATGTTTTGGATTAATTTCTTTAGTATGGGTACTAACTGTTCTTTGTAGGTCTGATAAATTTTGGCTGTGAATCCATCTGGACTGGGAATTTTTTCCTTTGGAAGATTTTTTAGTACTGCTTAAAACTCCTTGCTCATTATTTGTGTTCAGGTATTCTATTTCTTCCTGTTTGAGTCTTGTGTGATTACAGGAAGTTGTTCATTTCCTCTACATTTTCAAGTTTATGTGCATAGAGATTTTCATCGTATTCACAGATATCATTTTGTATCTCTGTGGTATCAGTTGTAATATTTCCTTTTTCATTTCTGATTGATCTTATTAGAGCCCTTTCTCTTCTATTCTTGGTGAATCTAGCCAGAGGTCTATTGATTTTTTTGATTTTTTTCAAAGAACCAACATTTTGTTTCATTGATCTTCTATATTATTTTCTTGTTTTGATTTCATTTTAGTTCTGCTAACACCTTTGTTATTTCTTTTCTTCTTCTTGCTTTGGGTTTGATTTGCTCTTCTTTTTCTAGTTCCTTGAGACATGTCATTGGATTCTTAATTTCTGATCATTATGTCTTTTTGTTATAGGCATTTAAGGCTGTGAATTTCCCCTTAGGACTGCTTTGGCTGAATCCCAAAGATTTTGATAGCATGTGTCCCCATTGTCATTCAGTTTGAGGAATCTTTATATGCTACAAATATACCTGTATGAATGGGAGGGGAGCCCCATCTATACAAAAGAAAATCTAAAAATAAGAAGCATCCAGAGGACAAGGAATCATTGGAAGAACTCCAGAAGTTTGAAAAATCAGAGCAAAATGACACCCCAAAAGGGAACACCAGCTCTCTCCCAATGGATATGACCAAAATGAAAATGTTGAAGTGACAGATAAAGAATTCCAAATATGGACTGTAAAGAAGCTCAACAAAATTTAAGAGAAAATGGACAACCATCCCAAAGGAACCAGAGAAACAATTCAGGAAAAGAATGAAAAATTCACTGAAGAGATAGACACATTAAAGAAAAAACAAATAGAACTTTTGGAAATGAAAAATTCATTTAAGGAGATACAAAATATAGTGGAAGATTAAGAATAGACTAGACCAGGTTGGACAAAGAATATCAGAGCTTGAAGACAACTCTTTTAAATTAACTCAGTTAGTCAAAAATAATGAACAGAGAATTAATGGAAAGAACAAAGCCTACAAGAAGTATGGGATTATGTGAAATGGCCAAATATCATAATCGTAGGCATCCTTGAGGGTGAAAAAAGAAAGCACACAAGAGCTGGAAAACCTATGTGAAGGAATAATTGAGGAAAATTTCCCTGGTCTTTCTAGAGATTTACACATCCGCATTCAAGAAGCTCAATGAATACCTGGGAGACTCATAGCAAAGAGGCAATCACCAAGACACATAGTCATCAGACTGGCCAAATTCAACATGAAGGAGAAACTCTTGTAAGTTGGAAGCAGAAAACATCAAGTAACATAAAAATGAAAACCCATCAGGCTAACTGCAGACTTCTCAACAAAGATCTTACAAACCAGAAGGGATCATCTTCAGTCTTCAATCTTCTTCAACAGAACAACAGCCAGCCTAGAATTTTGTATCCTGCAAAAAACTAAGTTTCATAGATAAAAGAGAAATAAAGACTTTTCCAGACAATCAAACACCGAGGGAATTTGTCAAGACCAGACCTGCCCTGCAGGAAATACTCAGAACTGTATTATACATGGATCAGCTCAATGGTCACCAACAAGTGTAAAACCACCCAAAAGCTAAATATCAGAGTTCATATAAAACAATAGTACAAGAGGAAAACAAAACAAGGTACTAACCAACCAGATGAACAGAACACTATCCTACATATCAGTTCTGTCAATCAACGTAAATGGTTTGATTTTTTTCTCTCAAGAGACATAGGCTGGCTGAATGGATAAAAAATACAAGCCAAGTTTCTGCTGTTTCCAGAAAACAAATCTAACACACAAGTGTAACCATTCTACACAATACAAGTGTAGCCATTCTTATATCAGATAAAATAGACTTTAAATCAACAATAGTAAAGAAAGATAAAGATGGTAATTGTATAATTGAAAAAAGAGCAATTCAACAGAAAGTCATAACAATCCTAAATATTTATGCACCTAACACATTTTTACTTTTAATAAACACTTTAACTCTACCACTTCTGGTTAATTTTTTATATTTTTTGATTTACAGTTTATATAGGGTCTATTTTTTCTCTTAGATTTTTATTTTAGTCCTCAAATCCTCTAATACTTAGGTTTCTACTGCCTGATATGTTCAAGTTTCTTATTTCCCTTAGTTGTTATGCTGCAAGATTCTCCCTCCTTTACAATGATCCATTTCTTCACTGGGTTATCCTTTATCCTCAATTCTTCATTGTCCTTGACTAATTTAATTTGTGAAACAAATCCACAGTATTTCAAAAGAATCTTCTCCCATCAGACAAGGTTGTTCACCAGCCAAAAAACCTTGAGGCCAACAAAGTTACCTACTAAATCTTGATAAAGATTGGAGAGATCCATTAATAAAATTTGCTTCCTTCTGTTGGGCAACACATTTATGTAGCAATAATATTTTTTATCCCAAATTGATTACCAATTATGGGTATGTCAGATATTCTACTTTGGAACATGTTTCATACCAGTTTACAGAAAAAGAAAGTCCAATGACTGCCACCAAATTCCTTCTTCATGTCACTTGAAAATCAGGCACTAAAAACAATTACAATATGCAGATATATCCTGAGATCATGAGCAGTAGTTAAATGGAGAAATTAAGAGTATCAAAAGTTTAAAACAAATGAATTAATCAATCTTTGGATAAGCTAAAAATAAATAGTTGCATAAATTGTCAACCAAAATCCACACATAATTTTGATTAGGGAAGAACAACATTAATAAGTTTGATCTGTGACCTTACTTAAAGGAACTCATCTGTTATCAATAGGACTTAAAATATCACAAAAAGATACATTTTGCCATATGATCCTCTCAGTATGTGCAGAAAAAGCATTTGACAAAATTCAGCACCCTTTTAATGATAAGAATGCTTAACAAAATAGGCATAGACATGACTTACGTAAAAATGCTAAAAGCCATATACACCAAACCCACAGCCAACATCCACTGAATGGGGAAAAATTGAAAACACTCCGACTTAGAACTGGAACCAGACAAAGTTATCCTCTGTCACCACATTTATTCAATATAGTGCTGGAAGTCCTAACCAGAGCAATTAGACAAGAGAAGGAAATCAAGGGCATCCAAATGGGGGCAGAAGAGTTCAAACTATTGCTCTTTGCTGATGATATGATCTTATATCTAGAAAACCTGAAAGAATCTGCCAAGAGACTCCTGGAATTGATAAATAAATTCAGCAAAGCCTCAGGTTACAAAATCAATGTCCACAAATCACTAGTGGACATACACCAACAACAGCCCTATACATCAACAACAAACTGAGAATCAAATCAAAGACTCAATAACTTTCACAATAGCAACAAAGAAAATAAAATATCTAGGAATATATCTAACTAAGGAGGTGAAAGACCTCAACAAGAACTATGAGACACTGAGGAAGGAAAGAGCAGAGGACATAAACAGATGGAAAATAATTACACACTCATGGATCAGCAGAAGCAACACTGTTAAAATGTCTCCACTAAACAAAGTCAGCTATAAATTCATGCAATCTCTATTAAAATATATATCAATATCATTTTTTGCAGATCTAGAAAAAATAATTTTATGCTTTGTATGGAACCAGAGAAGACCCCATATAGCCAAAACAACCTTAAGCAAAAAGAGCAAATTGAAAGGCACCAATTTACCAGACTTCAAGCTATATTACAAGCCTATAGTAAACAAAACAGCATGATACTGGCAAAAGAACAGAGACATAGACCACTGGAATAGAACAGAAAACCCAAATGTAAAACTATCCTTATATTGCCACCTGATTTTTGACAAAACAGACAAAAACATACAATGGGGGAAAGAATCCTTATTCAGTAAATGGTGCTGGGAAAATTGAATAGCCACATGTAAAAGACTGAAACAGGATCTGCACCTCTCACAAAAACCAACTCACAATGGATAACAGACTTAAACCTAAGGCAAGAAACCATATGAATTCCAGGATGAAGTGTTGGAACAACTCTAATAGACAATGGCCTGGGCAAAGAATTTATGAAGAAGACCTCCAAAGCAATCACAGCAACAACAAAAATAAATGGGAACTGATCAAATTAAAAAGCTTCTGCACAGCCAAGGAAACTATCATTAGAGTGAATAGACAACCTACAGAATGGAAGAAAATATTTGCATGCTATACATCCAATAAAGAGCTCATAACTAGACTTTATAAAGAACTAAGGCAAATCAGCAGGAAAAAATCAAACAACTCCATGAAAAAGTGGGCAAAGGACATGAACAGAAACTTTTCAAAAGAAGACAGACTAATGGCCAGCAAACATATGAAAAAATGCTCAACATCTCTAATCATAGGGAAATGCAAATCAAAACCACATGAGATTTCACATAACTACAGTGAAATTGGCTTTTACCAAAAAGTCCCCAAACAACAAATATTGCGCTGATGCAGAGGGATAGGCACACTCATACACTGCTGGTGGGACTGCAAACTAGTACAACCTCTATGGAAAGTAATATAAAGATACCTCAAAAAATTAAAAGTAGAATTACCATTTGATCCAGCAATCCCATCACTGGGCATCTACCCAAAGGAAAACAGGGCATTTTATAAAAAAGACGTCTGCACTAGAATGTTTATAGCAGCACAGTTCAAAATTGCAAAGATGTGGAAACAATCCAAGTGTCCATAAATACATGACTGGATTAATAAAATGTGTTATATGTATATTATCGAGTTCTACTCAGCTACAAAAAACACCGGTGATCTAGCACCTCTTGTCCTATCCTGAATGGAGCTGGAACCCATTCCACTAAGTGAAGTATCACAAAAATGGAAAAACAAGCACCACATACACTCACCACCAAATTTATATTAACTGATCAGCATTTTTGTGCACATATAGTAGTAACATTCATCAGGTGTTGAGCAGATGGGAGGGAGGAGGAGAGGATGGGTATATTCACACCTAATGGATGCGGTGTGCACCATCTGTGGGGTAGAAATGCTTGAAGCTGTGACTTGAGTGGGGCAAAGGAAACATATGTAACCTAAACATTCATACCACCGTAATATGCTGAAATTTAAACAATGTAAAAATAAATAAATACAAGCAGAGGGTTTCTTCTGACATCCCAAATATGAGGTTGACGGCACCAAAGCAAACTATAAACTCACCCAGTTCCAGTTTCATCCCTCCTCTTTACTTTCATATCACAGACAATGAAACAAATTGACAACAGCAAAAACAAAAACACAGGTTTTCTGTCACAAAGATATTAAGAACAACAAAATAGGCCTGTTTTGGTTATTATAAACTATCAATATAATTATCATCATGAGAAATAGAATCACTTCAGAATAAGACTTTCTCATGAGGCAAGAATTGTTTATCTAATTTGGGGAAGATATATATATATATATGTTTTATAACATCCGTTCATTCATTGTTCATATACTGGAAACTTTTACAACACTCTCTTTGCCAAATGGGAACATTCAAAGTTCTATAATGAAATTTGAAATAATGAAAGAATATATTGACCTACCAGATTCCTATTAGTTTTAAAAATAGATAGAATACTTATATTGTTCAAGATTTTTATGATTAGTTTACAGTTTATTTGAAAATTTGAAGATTTTATATGAGCAAGAGGTATTTCAAATTCATAATGCTTTTACTTTAAAGTATTAGAAATTAAAATCAGTAGCAATTGTTTGATAAATATAAATAAATTATTGTATTATTTAATGTTTATTTATACAATTTAAAGGTTTCAAATATCTAATTCAACAACCTATGTTTTTTCCCCAATGTGAAGAGATTAGCTGTAGAAAAGGATCTATACTCCATGTAGGTCAAATTAGGTATATTCAGGCACAACTTGCTTTCATATTAATACATGATTTCAGGTAAATATTTTAATTCGACAGTTTTAAAAGCCCTAGATGACTGAGTTTATTATTATTATTATTTCAATGAAAGCTTTATTGAGATATAATTCACATATAATAAAGTTTACTTCTTTAAGTTATAAAATTTAACGGTTTTTAGAATAGTCACAGAGTTGTACAACCATCACTACTGTGTAATTGCAGAACATTTTCATCACCCCAAAATGAAATCCCTTATCAATGAGCAGTCATTCCCCATTCTCCTCTCCCTCTAGTCACTGGCAATCACTGAGCTACTTTCTGTCTCTATGAATTTGCCAATTCTGGACATTTAATATAAAAAGAATTGTATAATATGTGACTTTTGTGTCTAACTCCTTTCACTTAGCATAATATCATCATGTTTCATCCATGTTGTAACTTGTATCAGTACTTCATTCCTTTTTATGGCCAAATGATATTCCATTATGTGAACATATCACATTTTGTTTTTCCATTCATCAGCTGATGAGTATTTAAATTGTTTCCACATTTGGCTGTCATAAATAGTATGAACACTTGTGTACAAGTTTTTGCATGCCCATATGTTTTCAGTTCTTTTCTATATATGGGTAGGAGTAGAATCTCTGGGTCATATGGTAACTCTGTTTCACTTTTTGGGGAACTTCAAACTGTTTTCCAAAAGTGATTCCACCATTTTACATTCCTACCAGCAATGTCTGAGGATTCCAGTTACTCCACATTCCTGCCAATACTTGTTGTCCATCTTTTTTTCTTTTATTTTTAATTGACATGTAATAATTGTACATATTTATGGAACACAGAATGATATTTAGATACCTTTATACAATGTATAAGCAAATCAGGGCAATTAGCATATTCATCCCTACAAACATTTATCATTTTTTTGTGTTATTAACATTCAAAATCCTCTCTCCTAGCTTTTTGAAAATATACACTAAAATATTGTTAACCATATTCATCCTAGTGTACTACAGAACACTAGAACTTATTCCTCCCACCTAGCTATAACCTTATATCCATTAACCAATGTCTCCCTATCCTCCCTTCCTCCCTACCCTTTTCAGTCTCTTTAACCACAATTCTACTCTATTTCTATGAGCTCAATTTGTTTTTAGCTCCCACATATGAGTGAGAATGTGCAGTATTTATTTTTCCACGCCCGACTTATTTTGCTTAACGTAATGTCCTCCAGGCTTATTCATGTTGCCACGAAAGATAGAATTTCATTTTTTATAGATGAATAGTATCTCATTGTATATATGCCACATTTTCTTTATCCATTCATGTGCTGTATCTTTTTTATTATAATCATCCTAATGGTGTGAAGTGTTATCTCGTTGTGGTTTCCATTTGCTTTTGTCTAATAATTAGTAGTATTAAGACTCTTTTCATGTGTTTATTGATCATTTATACATATTCTTTGGAAAAGTGTCTATTCAAATATTTTTCCCATTTTTTTAGTTGAGTTATTAATCATTTATTGTTGAATTGTAAGAATGCTTTGTATATTCTTGATGCCAGTCTCTTGTCAGATATATGATTTACAAATATTTTCTCCCATTATCTTTTCAATACTTGATGATATCCCTTAAATCGCAAATGTTTTAATTTTGATGAATTCTAATATATCAATTTCTTTTTCTTTTGTCACAAAATAGTTGTGCTATTGATGTTGTATCTATTAAACCACTGTCTAATTCAAGGTCAAGAAAATTTACTCCTATGTCATCTAATTTGAGCTCTTACATTTGGGCCTATGATCAATTTTGAGTTAATATTTTATATATGATGTGAAGTAGGGGTCTACCTTTTGCGTATTTATATCCAGAAGTGCCAGCACCATTTGTTGAAAGGATTATTCTATTTTCCCTATTGAAAATCTTGGCACCCTTGTTGAAAATCAATTGACCATAAATATAATGGTTTATTTCTAACATGACTTTCAATTCTATTTCATTGATCTATATTTCTATCTTTATGCTAGTATCACAGGGGCTTGATTATAGTTGCTTTGTAGTAAGTTTTGAAATGGAAATTATGAGTACCCCAGCTTTGTTCTTTTCAAAATTTGTTTTGCGTATACTGGGCCCTTTTTATTTCCATACAAATTTTAAGAGTTACAAACAAAAGTTTGCAGGTTTTTGTACATTCTTTGGGAATTAGCCTGTGTGGATAATCATACCATCTGAAAATAGGAACAGTTTTATTTCTTCCTTTCTGAGATGTATGTCTTTTATTTCATTTATTTGCCTTATTGCACTGGCTAAAATTTCCAGCATCGTGTTCAATAGGTGTGATAAAGTGAACATCTTGCCTTGTTCCTGATCTTAGGAGAGAAGCATTCAGTCTTTCATCATTAAGCATAATATTAGCTATAGATTTTTTGCAGATGTTCTTTATGAAGATGAGAAAGTTTCCCTCTATGCCTATTTTTTGAGAGTTTTATTGTAAATATATGCTGAATTTTGTCAAGTGCTTTTACTGCATTGACTTATATGAACATGTGGGTTTTTTTTGTTTGTTTGGTTTTTTTTGCCTTTTAATATGATGGCTTGCATCCCTGGAATAAACTCCAGTTATTTATGGTTGGTAGGTAATTCTTAATACATACTATTAACATTATATATTGCTGAATTCTATTTGTTAATACTTTAAGAATTTTTACATCTCTATTCATGAGGGATATATATTTATAGTTTTCTTTTTTTGTAGTTTGGTGTTGATATCAGGATTTTAATAACAAGAGTTGGAAAGTGTTATCTTCTACTCTCTGGAATATATTATGAAAAATTGGTGTTAATTCTTCTTTAAACATCTGGTAGAATTCACCAGTGAAACCATATTGGCCTGGAGCTTTCTCTATTAAAATTTTTCAAATTATGAATTCAATTTCCTTAATATTACATAATTATTTTAATAGTATTGGTATTGTTTATCATTAAACGTATACGTAATTTTTAACTTTATTTTTTCAACTTTAAAATAAGAAAGTTTCTTACCGGATTTTTCAGCTGCTACCTTCTCACTAGTGAACTTGGCATTGTAACACTTTTAGTGTTCTTGGTCCCAGCTGAGCCTCGCTGTTCCCCGTGTTTTCCTTTGGAAGTCCTGAGACTGGGGGTTTAGCTCTCTGTGAACACAGCCAGACCTCTTGCATCGAACCTTTTATTTTACCTCAAATCACCACTCCCTCCACTAGAGTGTCTCCCCTCCTCAGAAAGGCACACTTCTATTGTAAAGAGGAAATATTAGTAGGTGACATCTCTGCCTCTTTGGACTGGCTTCAAGTTTTTAGTCAAATACATTTTCTATTTGTTTTCTTCCTTTATTTTTAGAAATTCAAAATCCACTCTCCTTTACTATGAGAGACACAGAAATACACAGAAAATTAGAACATATTGTAAACATACATATATGTACTACCCATATTCAGCAAGTATTAAACTCTTATCTTGTTTAAGTCTATCTTTTTAAAAATAATACTTCAATGATTAGATGAATTCTTCTTTGCACCCCTCTCCAATTACACTTTCAGCTCTTCTGCACCAGAAATAAATATTCTAAAGTTAATATTTTTCATATTTACATCTTAGCACTGTTAATAATTGGCATCCATAAATAAGAATCTCCATTTGTTTTCTACAAAGGAGGGGAGTTCTAACTAGATAGCATCTCAGGGTTTTTTTTTTTTTCTAGCTTAAAAATTATGTTATCCCATGTTTCTAAATACAAAATTACCATCTTTACTTGAGTGTCAACACATCTCATTCTGTAATGAGCACTAATAATCACAGCTAGAAATCTTTCAGTTGTTTGAATTTTCCCCCCCTGCTTTTTTCTTTTTTTTTTTAACTGTTTATCAAATGTGTTGAAATCACTTTTCAGTCGTCTTCTGAAATGCTTACTGGTCTCCCTGTGGTTGGAAACATGATTTAATTCCTTCCACTATTCCTTTACTTTCTTTTTTTTTCTCTACCAGGAATGCCCTTTCCTTTCTGTCTGCTATCCAAATCTCATTCACCTGAAATCCTATAGCATTGTATTATACAAATATGTATTCATTATATAAATACATACATTTTTATACAAATACTAGACATACAAATTTGCCAACTTGAAAAATCATGCATTTTGTTAAGGTAATTCCATACTTGTCTTTAATGCAAGTACTTTCAGATGCTGGGGCATATGTGTAATTTTAATATCTTCAGCATGAGAAATGTGATTTTAGAATCAGTTGAAAATCAGTAAAATTCAAGTTAATGAATCTGGCCCACTGTATCTTCAGGTTTAAAAAAAGTGTATCAGTAAGAGACAGGTATTCCCATGTGGTTTTGTAACTCACTCTGAAAGCAAATCCAAATGGCAACATTGCAAAATTACTGTGCTATGGCAGTTACAATGGACTTAGTTGATAGTTTTCCAAAGTGACCCTTTGAATGACAATGTTCTTTTGAATGTATAAAATTATATTTTGTATTTTAATCACCCTGATTTGCCACATATTATTCAACAATTGTTTTATATGCTGTCTTTTCAAAATCAAAGATTGTAAGTTCCCCAAGGACAGAATTTCTGCCTCACATGTTCATATCCTTCATAATACATAGCAGCTTTATTTCCGATAAAGTGGCCATTGTGGATTCACTGAAAGAATTCAATGCAATGTGTACAGTGCTTCATCAGACGATTCAAGAATCAGAGAGATAGGCCACATATTTTAAATGACTCGATTTTGTTATGAGATTTATATAATGATTTTGCATTATAAGATCTAAAAGTCCCCAAACAGCAAAGCCAAAAGCAATTTAAAAAATGAAATGGTAAACTGCATTTGCAGAATTGCTTTTGGATACTGGAATATACATAATACACATGAATTAATGGCAAATACTGAAGTGGTAAGTTTAATATTATGGTCCCAAGAGATGTTATGATACAGCAAAACTAATCAATTTAGATTATTCAGTTTAGTTATTATTTTCACTTCAGGGGAATTCCTGAATCATTAAATTTAGTAATTTATAAAGCCACTGTGGGTCTCTGATTATACTGCTCACCTAATGAAACAGTAAACAGATTACCAAATTAAAAGTTCCCAAGGGGGAAAAGGCTAAAATATTCATCTTTTAAATTTTAAATGTTTAATCAGGATTGCTAGCTATCTAAGGAAGACTTAATGAAATTCCGTTATGTAACTAAGTTTAAGTATAGGGCATGAAGACTTTTTACATTCTATTTTTAAAAACAGATAGTTTTATGATATTTAGAAGTGAAAGTTTGTATGGACACAAGCATTAGTTCTTAAAGTTCAAGGATAAAGCTGAAAATGTAATTGTATAATAAGTGAGTATTTTCCTAACCTTCCCACATCTACGCCCTGTTCTCTTTAAGGAAGTAGATTTACATACCATGAGTTCTTTCCTGAAGTATTAGTCACTCCATGGAACCCCTCCTATAGGATAGGGTTCTCCTTTCTTAGTAAACCTTCTGGACCAGGAATAAAGTCTCCTCAGAACTTTGTGATGACTCTGGGTAGAAGCTGATGCCATGAAATAACTTCTCATCTAAACCTTATCTTTTGAAGTCTGGTGGTTAGTTAAGTGGTAGGTTAATGTCTATGCTTACAAAAGTTGATGTGATTTTCAAGGGGGTAGGGTAAGGGTACCATGGAGTTTGAAAAAGCATGTCTAATAATACGTTGTTACAAATGGGAAATAAATAACATGAAATTCATAATTCAAGCAGAAAAGTTAAGTTCTATAAAATCTTTTTAGTCCAGTGGGGCAATAGCTTAAAAAAGGTTCTGAAATGCACATTAAGTCATCTAGAAATAAGTTTTTTAACCCTAGGAAAGTTTGCTTTTTCTTTGATCACATTGATTAACTCTACACTTTTTGTTTGTTTTTTGAACTCTCAAATGTGAAATACTTGTACAAATAATTTATACATATTGGTTTAGTCTGCTAACATTTGAAAACATTCTGCAAACAAAAACGTACGCAAAATACTCTCCACTCTTTTCTGTATTAAGGAGTTATGCTGCTTTATTCGAAATGAGGGATCCTTAAAATACTCTTCTAATGAAAACTACATTGTGGATGATGTGAACAAACAGACTCTTCAAGAATGTGTAGTAAACTTTCATCTGCTCTGCTGTCATCCTTACTTTGGGAGTCTATACTACACTCCATTTGCAGCCACAGGGTCTGTGAGAGGCTCTGCACTGAAAACCCAGACTTCCACTCTGAGTCCAATCCTGTAGTTCAACCACTTCTATTTGATATTTAAACATGAAATAATAATACACACCTATGCATTTTAAATAAGCTAAACCTATGACAGGACACACAAGTATTGTCCATGAATAAGACATTTGAATTATTTACATGCTAATTTCAAGATCAACCAAAACATCTTGTTAAATCAACCTTATTCTTTGTGCCTCCTCTCACTCCATATAGGCCAAATATAAAGAATATATCTGAAGTCAAACTAATCCATATTGTTTTCAAATATTTGTCTCACATGAAGATATATTTTAAGCAGGTATTTGGATTTCGTTATTTAACTCCTCTGGAGGATATTATTATCCACTCCTTGTACTTGGCATCAAAGTGAATATCAGTTTACAGACTGACTCAGTTCTTTATGTTATATATGATGCATATGATCAGTTTGGCATACAATACATGTTTTACATTATTAATATTTGCAGCAAATTCTTATTTTAAAAACTTGAGCTTGTAATATTGTATATTTAAGTTCTATTTTTAGATAAATCATATTCCCATTTACTGTGGAGAAAAAGGACTCCAAGAGGAGCTTGTCACAGAAGTTCAATAAATACTTTTGAACTGATTCTAAATTAATTATACATTTTCAAGAAAAGTGGTAATCCAGAAGCCTTTTACCTCTTTGAACCACGGAAGGTAAGAACCAAAAAATTGCCAGAGAGAGCCTAACTCAAACTTGGCCTGATTCTTTGAATTCAGTATTTGTTAATACTGCTGAGTATGAGTTACTAGGCAACACATGTTCCCAAGGATTCCACAGTCTAGTCAGAGAGAAGTCAAGGGGACCCAACCACATCTTCTCCTGATGTGTGCTAACAGCGTGGAATGCTAGCGCAACACAGGAAGAGCACATAAGCAGGTCTTATGAGAAGAAATGAGGTGATTAGTCAGGGAGTTCTTCTGGGAGTAGTTGATTCTTAAATGACTGAGTTTTGGAAGGTAGAAGTGGGAGTGAGGGAGGATGCCACTGCCAGAAGCAACAGTGTATATAATAATTGAGAGAAGAAGGAAGGTTTGCTCCAGGAACTCCAGATAATTCAGTGTGGATAGAATGAGAGGGGCTGGAGAGGAAAGTGGGAGTAGTGAAAGATATGAACTTAATTTGCTGCTTTAAAGAGTTTGGAATTAATCTTTAAGGTGATGAAAAATCACTGAAGGTTTGTAAATGAAGGAGTATTGTGATCTGATTTTCAAAGTCTGAGGAGCACCCTAAATCCTTGCCAGTGTGGGCTGGGAGAACAAGAGGAGTTACAGCCACTAGACAATGGGATAGTGGAGCAGTTTAGATCTTTACTGTGAAGTTTTAATAGTCTGCTTTAAATACAAAGAAGCTCCTTCATGTTAAAATCTCTAGCTAAATTTAAATACCACATCTCTTTCCCAGCACTAACATATTTAGCTGCTGTTCTCCTTAGCCTGAACCACTGTCCTCTGTGCTTGCTCCTATCGTGTTGGTCACTAATATTGGACAGATACACCACTGCTCTCACTGGCTGCTAAGGAAGACTGTGGGAAGTATTTCCTGGGAGGAAGAGCCCAAATCATGGCACCAGACAGTCTTGAACCAAATCTTGGCTTTGGCAGCCGTAGCTGTGTGTCCTTGGGAAATCCCTTCAACTCTATGAGCCTCAGTTTTCTCACCTTCAAAATGGAAACCAAAGTAGCTATCTCAGAGGGTTGTGAAAATTGAAGATCATTTATGTAAGGCCTCCAGCACAGAGTAAGCCTTCCAAGAACAGTATACATATTCATTGCTAGGGACAAAATGGCATGAGCAAATTTCCTATTTTCCAATTCTTCTTTTCAAGACAAACAGACATTGGCAGGAGCTCACAGTAGAGGACTGGGGCCTGGGACTCTCCTGTCACTCTGATTCTAAGTCATTAGTGCTTCTAAGGAGCTAAGCAGCTGAGCTGCTCCAGAAACCTATGCAAAACAGTCTTGGTTTTAACTATGTAATCAACCTGACAGGACAATGGCTGAAATAAATGTGAATGCCATGGCCAGGTGGCCTTGGGGATTATAGAGTGCAATTAACCTGCCCATTCCCATTCCCAGAACACTCCACAAAGAGGTAGTTGCCTTGTCACTGGCTGAATTTGGTTCTGGCTATTAATTCCAAGCAGCATTTGTGCTCCCTAGGTTGGTCCTGATCAGTGCCACTTCCAGAGATCAGAGGGGACTAAAAGAAGACTGAAGCACTGATGGCCCTTGCAGACCTTTCTGAACTTCTAAAAGATGCCAGTTTAGAAGAAGGGAGTTGGCACTTTTCTCCTATTTTCATATGAACATAATGATGAGGCCAACCCCTTTCTGAATGTAATGAGGATGCAGTGCACAGCCGAGGCAGAAAAATCTGATTAGAGAGCAAATGAGGGAATTATATCACCAGTAGTACAGGGTGACAGCTTTGGGTAGAAGATATGGGACCAGAGAAAGAAGGATTACTACCTAACTGGCTTCCAATTAACATTCATTTAGTACTGTTTCTTCTTTTCATTCCTAAAAGCAGGAAAATCAGAAAAAATCCTTCCCTCCATAGCTGCAGCTGGCATTTTTGCAGTGATCATTAGTAGAACATGTTGGCAGTGGAAAACAGCTCCAGCCTTTGCAGAACTGGCTGTCATCTGTGCCAAAAGCAAATAGGAATAGAAATAGTAACACCAATATTGTTATTACCATACCAGGAGTCAACTAGCTATTCTGTTCCTGCAGCCTTCATAAGTCGTGCATCATGTCCTTGTCTTGCCTGACCACTCAGCACTATTTGTGGATATGAGATGGGAGAGCAGCGGTGGGTGGGTTGGGAGGTGAAAAACTGTTGCTGAGCTTGACTTTGCAGCCCATGCCTGTCTCTTTCCAAAGGAAAGCTTGAAAATGAGACCTATATTAATGGAAGTATTAATTGGCAGAAAATTTCCAGAAAGCAATTTAGAGAATTTGGACAAATTTATCAATTACCTTTTTAAAAATGTGACATATTTGATCCAGAGTGTCATTTCTAAGACCAAACACTAAAGAAATAATTTAAAATGCACACAGATTTTTAAGTGCAAAATTTATGTGATCAAGATATTTATAATAGCAAAGAAAAATTTTGAATGAACAATAAAGTGTTAAATAAATTGTCCTTAGTCCACGTTGAATATATTCAGCTATTATAGGGTTTTTAGAGAACTTTAAATGACACAAGAAAAATACTTATTGTTGAAATTTTCTCTTTTTCTCACTCCAAGGAAAGGAGTTTTACTCAAGTTATCTCAAGAAAGGGGGCATTTTTTTCATGAGGCTATCTATGACGTAAAACTAGCATGGAATAAAAAAACCATCAGGAATCGGGGAAACTTTTGGAAGCTGAAAAAGCTTTATCCATTCTCTGCATCTCTGCTTTTCCTGCTATAGCCATTCCATTAATCTGTTTCTGACAATGGAAGACTGAAACACATGCCTACGTTTCCAGACATGGCTGTATATCACTGCCCTTCAGCCTGGGTGAAGTAGAGAGAAGCTTCCCTCTGAAAGTCTTATGGGGAGATAGGCACATTGATAGTGATGTTAAAATAAATAAAGCAGTGTTCAAAACATTTATAGCATCATTATTTACTCACTCACTCAACATACATGCATTGAACATTCACCATAAGGTGGCAACAAGGGCACACATGGTCCCTGCCCTTATATTAATAATTTAAAATAGAATAAAAGCAATTAAATCCATACATGTGATGCTACTATACGCATGCGCTAATGCTGAGAGAGCACCATGAAAACGTTCCCAACTCAAACTTGTAGGAAAGTCAGGAAAGCATGTCCATTTCATTTCTTCTCAAGAAAATAGTTTATAATGGCTGGAATTTGAATCTGTGTGTTTTTAAGAGGTTATATTAAGTGGTGTAGTTTAAGGAATTAGGGGGTATGAAGAGTTTTGTAAGCCACAGTAGGACTTGATAGTCTTCTGAGTGGCAATGGATGACTATTATAACTTTTAGGAGGAGAGAAAGGTGATCAAATTTGTAAATTATAATAATCCATGATGGCAATATAGATAATGTATTGGCTGATGGGCAGCCTGGAGGCAGGAGATCAATGTGAAACTGCATTAGCAGTAACAGCAAAGATGAAGTAGCCTGTACCTGTACTGGGGCTAGTACAGAGGAAGGGGAACAAACAAGATGAACTTGAAAGATGTTTAGAATCCACTGAACTTGGAGAATGATAATTTGTGTAGGATGAGTGAGGAAAAGGAGTCAAGGATAAAGCCCGGATTTATAGCTTAGTGTAATGAACTAATATTGAAAACAGAGAAGTAAGTGAGGGAAAGATAATGAGTTCAATTTTAAACACATTGAGTTTATAGTGCAAATGGAACATCTAGGGGTGATGCCCAGGAGGCAATTAGATAGATGCATCTGAAATTTAGGATGGGGTCAGAGCGACTGGAGACAGAGTTTGGTATGTCATGAGCATATGGAGCATACTTCAAATAATGAGTGTGCATGAGACAGTCTGAGAATTAAATTATAATTTTTAATTATAATCTTCATAATTAAAGAGTGAAAAAAGAAAAAGAGCTGAGGACAAAGCACAAACATACCTACAGGACAATCAAAGAAAGAGAACCGTGTGTATGAAGGAGACTTAGAAATAGCCATCAAAGAGGTGAGGAAATAATCCATTATAGACCAGTGTCACAGAAGTCAGGGAGAGAGAGCACATCAGGACAAAAGAATGACTTGGTAATAAGAATCTGTTTATAAAATATATATTGCTAAGCCAAAGGAAAAAAATGATATAATCATATTGATAGATGATAAAAGAGTTGGTAGAACCCAATGGATATTTTAGCATAATAATACATACATATACATGCATGGATATATATTTTTTTATGCATGTGTGTGTATACGTGTGTGTTTGTATGTTGATGTAGGTGTGTTTATATATACAGCTGTGTGTGTGTTGAGTGTCCCCAAGATGACTCCAGTTTTGACAGTTGACTAAGAGAACTCACAGGACTCAGCATATAGTTGATTACATAGTTGTATGTAGTCATAGCTATGATTTATTACAGTGAAAGGATGTAAAGTAAAACCAGCAAAGGAAAAAAGTGCATGGGGTAAAGTCCAGAGGAAAACAGGTACAAGTTTCCAAGAGCCCTCCCCTACTGCAGTCACACAGGATGAGCTTAATTCCTCCAGCAATATAAGTAAAATGTCTACTAGGGATTCTTTTTAGAGACTCAGTGCCCAGGGTTTATACTGGGAGCTGGGCACACAGGCACTGTCTTCCTAGCATTTTCTCAATTCTCAGAAGGAAAGAAGGAAAGAAGGAAAGAAGAAGTTCCACATGAACCATACTGTTTACAGACACAGTTTAGGCACAGTAAGCCATTCTTACTAGGGAATGGTGGAAACCCTCTAGAAATCCAGGTGACAGCCAAGGGCCAACCTTGCAAGCAGGCCTTTCTAAAGATACAAGTCTCAAATTTGCTATGTTAACTCTCTCTCTCCTCTCTCTCTCTCTCCATATATATACACATATATGCATTATATATATAGACACACACATACATATTTAAAAGTCATATGATGGTTAGACACATTAGAAAAACAGGAGAGATGCCTTGTCTCTCCATTATTACTAAATATTGTTTTAGAAGTATTAAGCAATATAACTAAGAATGAAGAAAGCAAGCAGAATAAATATTCTAAAGTAGGTAACACATTATTATTTAAGAATGATACCATTTTAGATTTGAAAATCACTTCTAGCTTCACACAGTGGTAGTATCATAGCCAGTGAAGTCTACCTAGGCAAAATTATTGCTAATTGAAAACTTTTCCCAGTGCCCCACCATGACAAGTTGCAATATAGTCAGCACTGGCAATTTCTGACAGTCTGTATGGAAACTGAATTGAAGAAGAGGAAGAAGCAGGAGGAGGAGGAGGAGGAGGAGGAGGAGACAAGGAAGAAGAAGAAAGAAGAAGAAGAAGAGGAGGAGGAGGAGGGGGAGGGGAGGAGAAGAAAGAAGATTAGGTCTAGAAAGTATCAAAACAATAAAAGGATTTGGGAAATTTTTTTTTTTATGTTCATAATTTTTTTGAAGTGTAATTTACATATCATGTCTTTACTCCATTTTAAGTGTACAATTAAATGGTTATTAGTAAATTTACCAAGTTGTACAGCTATTCACATATATCAGTTTTAGAGGATTTCCCACCCCCCACTGAGACCCCTAATACCCATCCCCAAATACACTTCAAGCATATCCCTCCCCTTCACAGTGCTAACCACCTCCTCCAGATGTGGGTCCACCCCCCCACCCCCAAAATCCCCAGTGAACACTATCACCATTTAAGCACCATAGTGTCAGTCAGTCAATACCAATTTGATGGCGAGTACAAGTGGGACCCATTCTTCAGGTCTGTGTCACCTCACTTTGAATAATGGGCTTAAGCTTAATCTGGGATAATATAAGCGGTGCTAGCTCACTGTCGTTCCTTAATATTGAGTAATATTCCATTGTGAACATATACCAAATTTTAATAATCCACTCATGAATTGATGGGCACTTGGGTTGTTTCCACAACCTAACAATAGTGAATTGTGCTGCCATAAACATTCGTGTGCAGATGTCTTTATAATAGAATGTCTTATGCTCTTTTGGGTAGATGCCTAATAATGCTATTGCTGGATCAAATGGTAATTCTATTTTTAGCTCTTTGAGGAATCTCCAACTTCTTTTCCACAAAGGTTGCACCAATTTGCAGTCCCACCAGCAGTGTAAGAGTGTTCCTGTCTCTCCACATCCTCCCCAGCTTTTGTTGTTTTGGGATTTTTTGAGAGAGGCCAATCTCACTGGAGTTTCCCCTCTTCTATTCAACATAGTGCTCGAAGTCCTAGCAACAGCAATTAGGCAAGAGGGTGATATTAAGGGCATCCAAGTGGGTGCAGATCAATCTCTCGCTCTTTGCTGATGATATGATTTTGTATCTGAAAAATCCCATGGATTCTTCCAAGAAACTTCTAGATTTGATAAATGAATTTGGTAAGGTCTCAGGTTATAAAATCAATGTGCACAAATCAGAGGCATTCATATATGTCAAAAACAGTCAAGCTGAAACTCAAATCAAAAAGGCAATACCCTTTACTATAGCCCCCCCCCAAAATTAAATATCTAGGACTAAATTTAACAAAAGATATGAAAGACTTATACAAGGAGAATGACAAAACATTAAAAAAAGAAATTGTAGAAGTTCATGGAAAAAGATGGAAAAATCTACCTTGTTCATGGATTGGTAGAATCAATATTGTTAAAATGTCAATTTTACCTAAAGAGATCTACAGAATAAATGCAATTCCCATCAAAGTGCCATCTTCATTCTTTACAGACCTAGAAAAAATAATTCTTCACTTTGTATGGAACCAGAAAAGACCCCGTATAGCCAAAGCAATCTTAAGCAAAAAGAACAAACTGGGAGCTATCAGTCTTTCAGACTTCAAGTTGTATTACAAAGAAATAATAATCAAATCAGCTCTTATTGGGAAATTTTTAAATATACCAAAACATCAGAATATGTAATAAAAAATGTGGAAGTTTTAACTATCTCAGAATAAACACTTGAGGAAAGTTCAGGAAGTTGATTCTGTGTGTGCAAGTAGATTCAGACCACATCAGGAAGGTGTAGGAAAGTTGTATGACTAGAGCTGAGAGTAAGGGGAGAGAGAATGACAAATGAGGCTGGAGAGTTAAAATGACAGCATCATACACAGGGCTTTGTAAGCCATAATTGGTATTTTTTCCCCTACATTCTTAAAGCAATAAAGCATTATTGAAAAGTTTTTAAAGTTTTAAAATAATATATCCACTCTGAAAGCATCATTCTTGCTGCAAATGTGGAAGTAGTTTTGAGTGAGCCAGATAGATATAAGTTTTGGAGGAAGATTTATGGAAATAGTGTCTATGATAGAATAACATCCAGATAAGATTCTAGTAGCTTAGACTTGAGTGGTGGCAGTGAAGATGGGAAAAAACTAGAATAATCTAGCGACGTTTAGGAAGTACAATTGGTAGGAGTCTATAATTAAAGAGATGTGAGCATGAGAGTGAGAAAGTGCTTAGATGAATTCTGGGTTTCTGAATTGCACAACTGTGTAGATGAGGGCACCATTTATGTGAGACAGTGAACACTGAAATAGGTCTTAACTCAAATAGCATAGATTCAGAGCTCAAATTTGTTTCTCAAAACTATTACTTTAACGTGAGTTTCAATAGTCTATGTGAGGAATGTTTTTAAAAATTATTTTACCCTCTTAAGACAAGGGCTAACATCATCTGAAGGGGGATAACCAAAGGGCAACTAAAAAGTTACCATGAGTTAGAAATATTAATACATTCTTAAGTATATCAAAATATTATCATGTAAAATATAAAGCTTTTATTTAGTGAAATTATAAGCAGAAACCTAACTATGCCCTCCTCTGGAGAAGTACATGGAGAGTTGATAAGAAAAGCAGATTTAGTTTTCTCTTAAGTAGCATTTGAATGTTTTGTATAGATTTGTATTTCAAATATAGTAAGAAAAAAGAAAAACTATTTAAAACAGAAAATGAGAGGAGGAGAAAATGTCAACTAGTAGTGAAATGCTGGTCAGAAATCAAGCAAGGTAAAGGTTAGAAAGTGTCCACCATATTGAGGCGCAGGGAGGTCACTTGTAGAGTTGTGATTCAGAGGAGTCTGAGAGCACCCAGAGAGCAACAACTTGTCAAGTGTCACATGATGAAGTAGAGACTTAAGTATTTTGACAAACTGGCTAGTAAATGAAATGATAGATGGAAGCTAAAGAGGAATACGAAGTCTAGAAATTTGTTGTTATTGTTTGATTTTAATAAAAGATGTACACAATGAAGAGCTTATAAAGAGTTTAGAAATTAAAATTAAAAGAAAAGCATTAAGTAATTTTTAAATGCTATAATAAGAAATACAAAAATAAAATTTGTTTTATATACCTGGATTTGGGGATCTGGATTTGAGATTTTTAAAGCCTTTATTGGAATTATAGGAATGTTTAAAATGTGCTCTGGTGAGTAAAGATTTATTTTATATTCAGAAAAATAAGGACGGTCAATCTCACTTTACAGAAGAAGGCTGGCCACCAGGGTACCTTCCTCTGCAGAAGAGCTGAGGTGCTGGAATCTAAGTGATTTATACAAAGCTCTATCCTGACTGCTACTTTCCACCTAGGAGCATGACTTCTGTAAGAATTTTACACTGAGTAAAGCTAGAGAGTTAAAAGGTTGTAAAATAATGTTTAAATGGATGATATATATTAAAAGATAATGAGGATTTCCAGTTCACCCTATCTAAAGGAAGTAGACACATTTTACCCTCTTTCTCTCAGCTTATAACACCTAAAAACCTTGAACAAAATACATAAAACAGACATCAGAAGACTCTGAAATACGAAGAAAAGAAGCTATTCTTCTTAGAGTGAGACTCAATGAATAAGCTGATAGAATTTTTTTTTTGCCTCCTAAATATCCCAGCCTGGGCCCTGGAAAATTTCATAAGCCAGAAAGAAGAATAAATGCAGACCAAAAAATAAATAAACAAACAAATAAGAAACAACTACCAACAAACAAAACAAAATAAGCATGGTCTCTTTAGCCAAAGGATCTGGAAGGCAGTGGCCTTGCAAGACATAATCTTTTGGCCAACACCAGACACACTTCAGAAAAAACTTTGCCCTTCCCCAACCTGTCATCTGTGGCAGTTGACACCAGGGCCATGTGAGCAGAGGTCACCACCACAACCCAGCAGTAACCACAAGGTGCCTACTTGTAGACAGTGTGTGTCTGTGGAGGCTATGTGTGTTGGTGGAAACTGACTGCCATCTCAGCCTGGTATTATTGAGTAACATCATCTAATTACAATAAAAAGTAACACGTCATACCAAGAACCAGGAAAATCTCAAGTTGAACGAGAAAAAAATCAACAGACACAACACCAAGATGGCACAGATACTGGAATTATCTGACTAAGCTTTAAAGCAGCTATTACAAAAAAATGCTTCAAAGAGCGATTATGAACCATCTTGAAACAGATGAAAACATAGACATTCTCAGCAAAGAAAAAAGAAGATATAAAGAAGAACCAAATGGAAATTTAAGAACTGAAAATATAATAAAAGAAAGGAAAAAATAATAAAAATTTATAGTTTTAATATTGACTAGTGTTGATGAATACTCTCACCCAGAACAATTTAAAAAGTCAGATTAGAACACACACACAAAAAAACATCCATTTGAAGGCATCAGTGAGATACCAAAGGAGACAGGACCTTAGAAACAGAATTCCAGAGAGAAAAGAAGCACATTGAGGTGAACATTATATTCTGTAGCATTTTTTTTAGTGGAGACATTTGCTGATTTCTAAGCTAAAAAATAAAAAAGTAGAAAAAGTATGTTAGCATACACGCTAGCAGATAGAAACCCAAGTGAGTTTTGGCCGTCTATCAAGGTTGGGGAGGCAAAACTTAAAAGTTCGGGGCTATCAAGGTAGGCTGGAATTGCAGAAAAATTAATCCAAAAAGAAACAAGACACATTAAGGGGACCACAATACTCTTCATCATATTTCCTCTGAAGGAATGTGCTATATTTTAAGCAGCACAGGAGCTCAAGGCAAAGATGCTAAGCACAAAACAGTGTCCAGTAGTCTGAAAAGATAAGCAACAAGGCTCTTGGGAAAAAATCATAAAGCAAGAGACAAAAAAATGGAGTGCAGGGCCTTACCAAGGAGGAGGGGCCACGATAAACATCCAGAAAGGACAGTATCATAGGAGTAAAAATAAACGGGAAATAAAGCAGATCTTACAGAACTGAATCAATTCCAGTCCAGGTTCCTGTACTATACCTACCTGTGAAAAAGCAAAATAAATTTCCTCTGGAGGAGTAAAACAGTAGTATCCAAAACCTCAAAGTATCTCTAATATTTTTCATACACATTATTCAACCTTCAATAAAACACTTTTAGAAATGTCAAGAGACAAAGCAAATTATCAAAAGCCAAGAGAAAAGAAAGACAGTGCAAATAGATGGTGACATATTTTTCATCAATACCAGGTGAACAAGATATTGAAGTTATCACAGAAGAAGTTTAAATTAACTGTAATTAACTGCTCAGGAAAGTAAATGAAAAGATGGAGAATTTCACCAAAACATTAGATGCTGTCAAATCAAATCTATAAAAAATTATAATCAAATGCAAAATGCAACAACTAAATTTTAGAAACAAATAATGACAGATTAGTTTCAACAGAGGGAGAGGGATAGCAAACCACAAGACAAGTCAATAGAAAAGGCCCAGATTAAAGCAAAGTAAAAAATATGGAAAGTAAAAATAACAGCTTGAGGAAAATGTGGGACATAATGAAAAGTTCTAGTATATGTGCAATTGTAGTTCCAGAATGACAGGAGAGAGACAGAAGGCAGAAGCAATATACAAACATATAATGACTAAAGTTTTTCCAAAATGATGAGCGATACCATGCTATAGATTAAAGAATCTACAAATCCACAGAAGGGTAAATTTTCAAAAAAGAAAATCAAAAGCAGGTACGTCATAGTGGAACTTCTGAGAGTCAAAAATAACAAAAACATTTAAAGCAGCCAAAGAAAAAGGCAGCTTTAAGGGCATATTACCTTCAAATGAGCAATAATACTAAAAATCAACTTCTAGCAGAAATTATATATGCCTGAAGAAAACTAAATGATACTTTTAAAGGGATTAAAGAATACAACTGATTATTGGAAATTTTATATCCTAAAGAAGTTCTTAAAAAAAAAAAGAATAACTGAAAAGGAACTGAGAAGATTCTTCCACAACAAACAACTTTAAAAGAAATATGTAAGTCAATTCTAATATGAAATAAAAATAAAACCAGTGAAATCTTGAAAATGTAGGTAGAAACTAAAAGCAATGAAAAGGTTAAATATTTAAATCAACATATTGTCTATATGACAATGATAATAAGGTCTTCTGTGGTTTAAAGTATGTGTGGAATCACAATACACAACCACAGACAGCCCTAAGGTGGGAAAGAATTAAAGGGTTAAAATGTTCTACGTTTTTTATGTTGCCTATAAAGCAATAAAATACTCATTTTTATACTCTGATAATCCAAATAGTCTCTAGGAAACCACCAAAAGAAAACAAAAGAATGTATGACTAACAAGCTGATAAATTTGGAAAAAATTAATGATAAAGATGTTTGATTAAGAGAAAAAGAGAAAGAAGGAGGAGGATGAGGAGAAGAAGGAGAAAAAAAGAACAGAAAACATATTTTAAACAGAAAACAAATAGTAAGATAGCATATTTAATCCTAAATATAACTGTGGTTACATTTAAATTAAGGGGACTACATATTTTAAATAAAATACAGAGTGTGCAAACTAAATTTTAAAAAATGAAATATACATTATTATAATAATCATTTCAAGCATGCCCCTCCCCTCCATGGTGCTCACCACAGCCCTCAGATGTGGGTCTACCCCCTTCTCCCCAATAAATTTTGAAAAAAGATACAATCACTAATCAAAATAAAGCTGGCATACCTATATCAATTTTGCACACAGTAATCTTTAATATAAGAATCTTTAATAAGTATAAAATATATTTCATAACGATAAGAGTTCAATTTATATGGAAGATGTCATAAGCATAAATTTTTGTGCACATAATAATCTAGCTTCCATATAAAAATGGAAAATCTACTAAACACTAAAATAAAAAAATTAATTCAACAGCACATTAAAAAGATTATTCATCATGATCAAGTGTAATTTACCCCTGGGATGCAAGGGTGGTTTAACACATGCAAATCAATAAGTATGATACACCATAACAACAGAACAAAGGACAAAAACTATATGATAATCTCTATAGATACAGAAAAATCATTTGGCTAAACAATTCAATATCCTTTCGTGATAAAAAATTCTCAACAAATTAGCCACAGAAATGTACTGCAATACAGTAAAGGCCATATATGATAAGCACATAGCTAACATACTCAATGGTAAAAATATCCAATATCAGGAACAAGACAAGAATATCCACACTTACCATTTATGTTCAACATAGTGCTAGAAGTCCTAGCTGGAGCAAATAGGCAAGAAAAATAAATAAAAGGATTCTTCTAGCTCAAGATGGCTGACTAGAGACATCAGACACCCACCCTCTCCAGAAAGAAAGAAAGACCAAAATTATGAATAGACAAGCTTATGTCCAGTAGAATATCTAGGAAAGAAAACTAGACTCTATGGAGACCTCATGGGAAATGCCTGAGGCATAAAAGGAGAAGGAAGTGAGCAGACAGCTCAGCTGGGATCAGGGATCAAGCAGGAGCCCAGAGGGGCTCAGTATTGCAGGCAAAGGGTAAGTGAGAGAGCTTTGACAGTCCACATACCTGCTTCAGACTGCTGTGATCCAAATCACAAGAGAGCTCCTCTACTCTCATGAGCCCTGACACTAGCAGGGGCAGTGATTTGGACATCCCACAAGGGAGTTGTACCAGACAAGGAACTTGGACTTGCTCACTCACCCAACCTGAAACTGCAGCAAGGACCTATTTTGGGAGTGCAATCATCATAGGACTGCATCCTATTTTTGGAAAAATAGTCCTTGTATCTCCAAATCCCAGATGCTCTCACCGATATTCCCCAGCATCCACTCAAAAGGCCACAGTGGCACAGTTCTCGCTGGACCCAAAAGTGCTCCCAGGTCCCTACAGTACTTTAGCCCACAGGGTATAGTTCTCTCCAAGGAAAGAAAGGTGGAGTGTACCAAAACCGCAGCTTGTGGAGCAAAGGAAACCAAAGCATATCAGAGTCTGAGAGTTCCCTGTCTGGGGCTATAAGAAGTGACACTGCTTGCAGCAGTGGCACAAACTCTGTGTTAGGCTTTGTAAGTAAATGTGCATTCCCCTCCCACCAGTAGAACAACCTTTGTGCTTGTGCTCTCATGCAGATTACAGAATCCCTCCTCCCCTCCTGCATAGCCACTCCTGCTACCACCAGAGGCTGGAGAAGGCGAGACACAAGGCCACCTGTCTGTGGTGATGAGTGGTAACTGCAACTCCACTGGTGGCATGGACTTCATGCCCAGGCTCACACGTGAAGTCCGGGTACAGCCCCACCTTTGCATTGTGCTAAAGCGCTGCTGCCACAGACAGCAGGAGAGAACACCAAGTGCCAAAGGTGAGCGTGTGGCTGGGGACAGGTTGATATTATTGTATCATATATGGTATGGGCCTCATGAGAATAAAAGAAAGGGAAGACTCCAAGCTTTCACCTTCTTTAGAATTGGTCATGTGTGTTCTTAACTTCAATTGTTCTTAACCCTTCAGTTGCTGTCCATTTGATAACATCTGCACTCACTTATTCTTTCATCCGAGACACTGCCTCCCTGTCTCTGACTCTCCACATCTTTCCATATTATCTTGTTATGCTGTTAATAATATTTTCCTGGTGTTTGTATTTTCAGAAGGCTTGAAAGACTGCAAATTTTGTTCCCCTCATCATACATCCAAAGAAATATGTTCATGACAGTCATTGATCATACAATTAAGCCAGTCAAGTGAATGACAAATGAATACCAGAGGAGGTGCTCGGTAAACTAATGTACTCCAGAATACATAATGGTGAAATGATTATGTTCCTTACTTAAGGAATCAAGAAAGTGGAAGCAGTCAGCAAGACTATGAGATGTTCCACACTCTCTTGTGTACGCTGGTGTTACCTATTTTTATAATCAATCTATTTCTTTATTTACCCTCTGTGTAGGCTGCATGGAGAAATGCAAAAATATTATTGTTAAACTCCTACATGTGGAGAAATTTAATAGTAAAGGATAGGAAAATAAAAATGCATGTGTGAGTATGAAAAGTGTCTTTTTTTATTTTATAGTATATTTTCTTACAAGAACACTAGAAGTCACGTAGGAAGGCACTTCTCTTTTTTTTTTTTTAAACTTTTCTCTGGAGTTATGGTACTGTGTTATATTTTTCAAATACAGGAAATGAAAGTTTTCATTGTGAAAACAAGTTTGATGTTCTGCAACTCACAGGCCATTACAGAGCATTCTAACAAAAAGTATCATTTTCTTTTTTAACTTTTTGTTAAATTTAATTTCCTCCATCTTAACAAATATCACAAAAATACAATAATGACTAAAGAATATACACAGAGAAAGGGGAGATATTTGTATAAAATTCATTTCCATGTTCAAATGTGTGCATCTTTTAAGAACAAGTAAAGTCAGTCCAGAACACCTAATTTTGTGAATTTTTGAAATTTTTACTTTTGAGTTGTATTTAATGATGATTTGAGGGAAGAGGTCTAAAAGCCCAAAGACAATCAATCCTAGGAAGGAATGACTATACAACCAATAACAATCATTAACTCATGTCATTTTCGGCGATAAATAAAAACAAAATTTTTTTAAAAAAAGAAACTATTACCTGAGTCAATGTACATTTAATAATTGTAGAATACAAGAAAACTAAAGAAACTTTAGGACAATCCCTGGGTCAAATAACATTCCATTTAAATAGAGAAAATTGACTATGTGAGGAAATTGTGATAATTTCTAGAGTCGCAAAGTTTGTTGTATTCAGGACATATGTGTAGGCTCCCTTCACCACAGCAGGCAGGAACAATCAGAAGACCTAGTAATCTTTGATGATTTAAGACCACTCCTCCCACTTTAGATCTAGATTGCTGCACAGACCAAGTCTCAACTAACCATTGCAAAAATCAAAATATTACCATGACTATTTTTTCTCTTTGGATAACTGAATCCTGGAATTTACCTGGAGCTGCCATGATTAACAAATCTTTGACTACACCAACTAGTACTGATCTTTAAACAAAATTGAAAAAGTATGTATGTGTTAATGGAGTAAAGGTAGGGGACAGTAGCCATCAGTTTTTACAACTCACTTTATTGCACTGTACCATAATTCACCAATGTAAAAAATGTTTGCTCCTTTTAAATCTCTTCAAGCACATACGAACGCTGAGACATCCAGTAATATCTGACTCAGTACTTTTTAGGTGGAACCCGGGAAAATTTATTTGACAAGTTCTTCAAATGATTCTGGTGTTCAACAAAGTTTAAGAACAATTTAAAGTGGTCAGAATGGCTGGATATAGCAGAATTTTTAAAACTCGGTTTTGCATAAATATGTCTTTTTCCTTGAAATTTTATATCTGCTTTATCCTTTTAGCAGTAACTTCAAATCAAAATTATTACTTGAGACCTCTGAAGCTATCCACAGAATGAGAAAAGGGATAAATTCTTCAAAACTATTATATTCTAAGATTTTAGTGTTGTTTATAACACCATGACAAGCAATATAGAGCTGCAATTACCCTTGGAGCAAAACTTGTAGAAAATATTCGCCATTTTTCTTCTTTTGGACTATTTTTAAGAATATAACTTTTTATAATAATGTAACTACTGTCGTTCACAAAGATGCTTAATACCATTTGCAGAAATTCAGTGTTAGTCCTTAAAGTTTGAGATCGATCTTTCTTCCTGCATACTTCTCTGGTCCTAGAAAAAGTGATCAGTAGAAAACAATTTGTCATCTCAAATACAGTAGTACAATTTCCTTGTAGGATTTAAAATTCAAGCTATATCTATATTTATCATTTCATTTAATATATGAAAAATATATGAAAAATAGAATTTTGTCCATAATATAAACTACTTCTGGTCTTTCATTTTGAAGCATTGGCTTGATTTCCTTTTTTTCTTATTAATTTTTTTAATTTATCATTTCAGAATATTACAGGGGTACAAATGTTTGGTTACATAAATTGCCTTTGTACCATTTGAGTCAAAGTTATAAGGTGTGCCCATTCATCACCAGATAGTGTGCATTGTACCCATTACGTGTGATTTACCCATTCCCTTCTCCCCCTCCCACTTGCCTGATTTCTGATTAATGTTATTTTCATATGTGCACATAAATGTTGATTGATTAGTTCCAATAATGATGAATTACATGTGGTGTTTGTTTTTCCATTCTTGTGATACTCCATTTAGATGAAATGGGCTCCAGTTCCATCCAGGTTAATACAAAAGGTATTAGTTCACCATTGTTTTATGGCTGAGTAATACTCCATGGTACACACACACTACATTTTGTTAATCCACTCATGCATTGATGGACACTTGGGCTGTTTCCACATCTTTGCAATTGTGAATTGTGCTGCTACAAACATTCACATGCAGGTGTCTTCTTTATAGAATGTCTGTTTTTCCTTCGGGTAAATACCCACTAGTGGGTTGCTGGATGAAATGGTAGTTCTACTTTTAGTGCTTTCAGGTATCTCCATATTACTTTCCATACAGGTTGTACTAGTTTGCAGTCCCACCAGCAGTGTATGAGTGTTCCTATCTCTCCACATCCATGTCAACATTTGTTGTTTTGGGACCTTTTGACATAAGGCTCTATCCTTAATTATCTGTTGACTGGGGATAATAGAGCTCTCATTTATGAGCAGAAATCCATTCAGATAAAAATTTTCAGTCATCTGATCCAAATGTCCAGGTGCTATACAAGCATGGCATGCCCTTACCTGTTAACCTTGATCACTCATTGTCTCATATCATAGGTTCTCAGCATCTTTCTTGTATATTCTCTTTTTCTGTTTATTTTCAGAAACATCTTTTTTTTAAAAAAAGAAAAATAATCTTTTCTATATTTAACAGTTATTCTCCCTTTTAATGATGTGATTGATGGATACTTTTTGTCCTTATTTGATGAATTCCTAACCCTGTGAACTTGAAATACATGGAGAAAATCTAAAGTCTCAAAATCTTTAGATGCTATTAATATACACAGAACTATAAAACATGATAAAATTGAATTGTATTTTATTCCTATAAGGTTTGTTGATGTTATTAATTTGTTTTTCTATTGCTTCATTCATATGAATATATGAATTAGATCAGTCTTTGTTTCATAGGATAAATGGTTTAAATATAATCAAATAAAATATTTCCAGTCTTCTACTCTTCAAATCCATTTTTCACCCAATAGCCAGGGCCACTTATCTGAATGCAGATATAATCATGACATGCTCTTTAATGACTTCCTCATTGTACACATAGCATAGAGTCTGAACTCCTGGACATACGAGACTCTTCGTATTTTCTTTCATATTTTCTCCACTCCTTACTTTGTAAATGTTCTTCTGCAAGACATACAATTGATAATAGTCAAATTACACACACACACACACACACACACACACACACACACACATGCACGTGCACACACACAAAATGCTTTGCCGTCTGCACTCTATGGTTATGTTGATCTTACTGTCTGAAATGCTTCCTCCACCTATAAGACTCAGCTCAAGTCAAGCACTGTGAAAGTCTTTCATGATTACACTTCCAGAATGGACTAAATAATTCATTTTGGTGTTCCCATAACACTCCATCCATTTTCTATCAATGCCTTTAACGTCATTGTATTCTCATTTTCTATGAATACATCTTCTTTCCCACTGTGAGTGAACTCCTTGAGAACAGGTTCTGTCTTATTTATCTTTTAGTCTTCTGGCTGGTATTAACAGGTGCTCATAAATGTTTGTTGAATAGATGAAAGAATGAATGAATAAATAAGAAGTCAGTTAACATGAAAGCATATAGGGGAAAAACGCTTAAATAGAAATAGGTTGTCCTATGGGCAAATAAGCACATGAGTTTGATATTTAAAATATGTAAAGGCAAGATTTATTTCTTATTCCATAAAACTTTTTGTAAGACTCTTAAGTAATGGCTCTTTCAGTTTTAACCATTTTCATTTTTAAAAGCTTAATTATAAAATAATGAATAAAATATTCTGTCTTCTTTTTTCACTGGCAGCATAAAGGGTAGTAGATACCATGTGGTGTGTGGGATTAACGTGGGAAAACCTGGATGACGTCCCATTTTTCATGCACTATATGTGAATTTGGTTAGGCCTATTAACTTATCGAAGTCTCAATTTCTGTGTGTAAAATGGTCATAATAATACTGATACAAACTACTCATTTGATTTCAGTGCAGGTCAAATGATAGTCATATAAAAATATCAATAAGAACTGATTTTTTTAAATTGAAGATACTGTCCTTTCCCCAGTGTGTGTTCTTGGCACCTTTATCAGAAATTGGTTGGCTGTAAATGTGTGGATTTATTTCTGGATTCTCTATTCTGCTCTGTTGGTTTATGTGTCTGTTATTATGCCACTACCATGCTAATTTGGTTACTGTTGCTTTGCAGTATATTTTTAAGTCAGATAGCACGATACCTCCAGCTTTATTCTTTTTGTTCAAGTTTGCTTTGGCTAGTCAAAATCTTTTGCAGTTCCACGTAAATTTTAGGATTGTTTTTCTATTTTTTGAAGAATATCCTTGATATTTTTATATGGATTACATTGAATATGATATAATAAGTAATATATAGATTACTTTGGGTAGTGTAGGCATTTAAAAAATATTAATTCTTCCTATCTATGAACACAAGGATATATTTTCATTTATTTGTGTTCCTTTTCATTTCTTTCACCAATGTTTTATGGTTTTCAGTGGGGAGATCTTTCACTTCTTTAGTTAACTTTAATCCTAGGTATTTTATTTTTATAGCTATGGTAAATGAAGTTGATTTCTTGATTTCTTTTTTAAATAGTTTATTGGTGTATGGAAAAACTACTGATTTTTGTATGTTGATTTTGTATCCTTCAATTTTACTGAATTTATTTATTAGTTCTTTCAGGTTTTTTTGAAAATCCTAAATATTTAGGATTTTCTACATATGATTATATATAAGATAATGTGACTTCTTCTTTTTTAATTTGAATTTCTTTTATTTCTTTTCCTTGCCTAATTGCTCTGGCTAGGACTCATGGTATTATGTTGAATAAAAGTGGTGAATGTGGGCATCCTAGTCTTGTTCCAGTTCTTAGAGGAAAGGCTTTTAACATTTCCCCATTCGATACATTGTTACCTGTGGCTTTGACATACATGGCCATTGTGATTTTAAGTTTTGTTCCTTCTATGCCTGATTTGTTGAAAGCTTTTATCATAAAGGGATATTAAATTATATCAAACATCTTATCTACATCTATTGAGATGATCATATCTTGTTAATTTGATGTGTCACATTTGTTGATTTGCATATATTGAACCATCCTTGAATCTTAGGATGAGTTCTGCTTGATCATGACAAAGAATCTCTTTAACATGCTGTTGGATTCAGTTTGCTGGTGTTTTGTTAAGGATTTTGGGAAAACTGAACACCACATGCAGAAGAATGCAACTAGACCATTATCTCTCACCATTCATAATAATCAACTCAAAATTGATTGAGACTTAAACGTGAGACCCGACACTATGAAACTACTAGAAGAAGACATAGAGGAAATGCTTTTTGACACTGATCTGAGCAAGGATTTTTAGATAAGACCTCAAAAGCACAGAAAACAAAAGCAAATGCAAAAAATGGGATTATGTCAAATTAAAAAGCTTCTGTACAGAAAAGGAAATAATCAATAGAGTGAAGGGACAACTGACATATTAGGAGAAAATATTTGCAAACTATTCATATGACAAGGGATTAATATTCAGAATATAAAAGGAAATCAAACAACTCAACAGCAAAAAAAAGTAAATAAACCAACTTAAAAATGGGCAAAGGGTAAGAGTAGATGCTTCTTAAAAGCAGACACAAAAATGGCTAACAGGTATATGAAAAAATGTTAAACATCACTAATCATCAGGGAAATACAAATCAAAATCATAATGAGATATCATATCAACCCAGTTAGGGTTGGCTATTATCAAAAGGACAAAATAACAAATGATGGGTAGGATGTGGAGAAAAGGGAACTCTAATACACTGTTGATGAAACTGTATATTATGAAAACTAGTATGGAGTTTCCTTAAAAAAATAAAAATAGAAATATCATATTATCCAGCAATCCTACTACTAGATATTTTTTTTTAATTTCAGAATATTACAGGGGTACAAACATTCTGGTTACATACATTGCCTTTGCACCACCCAAGTCAGAGCTTTATCTAAAGAAAAGGAAATTAGTATATCAAAGTAATACATGCACTCCCATGTTTTATTGTAGCACTATTCACAATATCCAAGATATAGAATCAACCTAAGTTTCCACCAACAGATAAATGGATGAAGAAAATGTGATATATTTGCACAATGGAATACTATTCAGCCATAAAAATGAATGAAATTCTGTCATTCATAGCAACATGGATGAGGCTGGAGGACATTATGTTAAATTAAATAAGTCAAGCACAAGAAGGTGAGTACCACATGTTCTCACTCAGATATGAGAGCTTAAAAAGTTGATCTCATAGAAGTAGAGAGTAGAATTGTGGTTATTAGAAGCTGAGATGGGGGATTAGGGAGAGGTTGGTTAATGAATACAAAATTGCAGCTAAATAAGAAGAACAAGTTCTAGTATTCTATAGCACTGTAGAGTGATTATAGTTAACAATAATTTGTTGTATATTTTCAAATAGCTAGAAAAGAGGATTTTAAATGCTCCTAACACAAAGAAATGATAGATGTTTGAGGTGATGGACATGCAATGACTCTGATTTGATTATCACAGATTGTATACATATATGAAACTATCACTCTGTACTTCATAAATAGGTAGAATTATTGTGTGTCATTTTTTTTAAAAAAAACCTCAGGGGAAAAAAAAGCAAGCAAGGATGTGTTGATAGCTCATTTTCAAGGAGTGGGAGACTCCTATTTCTTCTGTCATTCTAGCTTCCTTGGGCCACAGTTTAGATCCTCAGCTCTGTGCCAGATGCTGCGCTAGCAGTGGAAATTCTGGTCTCTGAGTTAAAGGATTTCAAAATATAGTGAAAGATAAATACACAAAAATAACATTTCAAACCCACGTCTGAGCTACGTGGTGGACACTGTGGAGGGGTGGGATATGCTTGAAAAGTAGTTGGGGAGCAGAATTAGGGGTCTCAATAGGGGAAAGGAATTCCTCTAAAACTGATTTATGTGATTAACTGTACACCTCGGTAAATTCACTGAAAGAAAAAAACAAAAAAACCCAAACAAACAAAAAAAGAAATACATGGTTTATACACCACAATAACAACAACAACAACAAAAAAGTGACTGAGTTTTTAAGTCTT